>ML781336.1:1682251-1727139 GCA_009831015.1 Picea engelmannii
AAATAATAAAGTGAAGTGATGAGTGTATTATAATTCAAAGTGAATACAAAATAAATTATTTCAATAATAAATTTAATGGAGAAATTAGAAGTGAACCCAACCCTAAAATAAGGAAAGTGGCCCAAGTGACCTAGAAGATGTTTTTAAGGAAGCTACTTGGAGAGTAGAAATAAGAGGCAAGGCTCTCTCATTTGAATTAAAATTTTGCATATTGAATATATGTATGTGTCTAAGGTAACCTAGGCTATATAAACCGTAATTTTGAGTGAAGGTGAAGAAAATAAGGACGAAATGCAAGGAAGGATAAATTCTCTTGATGGTGCTTTCTAAGGTATGTTATTTATAGGTCATCTCACCATTTTCGCTATAACTTGTTTTTTATAATGATTCAGATCCTGAAATTTCTATTCAAGTGAGAAAACATATCCAAGTATCTGTGGTAAAACAATCAGCTTGTGGGTCGTTGTATTTTGGGATTTACACTCTGTGGAAAATAGGGTTTGTAGTCTGTCCTGGAACTAGTCAAAATCAGGTGTTTCGGGTAAAAAAGTCATAACTTATTCATAACAGATCAAAATTCAGTGAGACAAACGTTTTTGGTTAGGGTACAGTCTGTAGTATTCTATGTAATAGTTTCATATTAATTCATCAAATATTTTGTGTGGGGCACGCTCTACAAGGTCGCTCTCTAGAATAAGCCAGAATTCAGCAAGGTATGCCATTTTTTCTATAACTCCTTTTCTGAGAGGTTCCAAGTAGTGAAACTTGGAGGAATTGCATAAAACACACCGAATAATATTTTGTATCAGTTTCATATCTTTATACTTTACAGGTTCGAAGCTATGATTACTTCAAGTTAGGGTTGTTGACTAATCCAAAACTAGGCATGTGAGACTAAAGAAAAGTTTGATGAAAATGCTAGTCTCTTGTTTTTAAAGTTAAGGAAGGTTTGCATGAATGTGATTTGACGTAGACTGCCACCCAGGGCAACATCTTCTCTCACCAGGACCTTCTCTTCCTTTGGCCCGAAGAGCTGAAACGCTCCTCAAATCCCTTATCGGTACTTTCCTGCACCCACAGGGATCTCCTTATGATCTCCCTTTGCCTTATCGGGAAATCGGACTTCGCGTGATCACAAGTCTTGATCTCATGGAATCGAGTCTTGTAAATCCCCGAACCTCGATGACTATTCGCCCACGACTTCCTTCTTCTTATCGGGAATTACCCCATCGAGAAATCGGTACTCACGCTATCATGAGTCACTGCTCTCATGAATCCATGAATCTCGAACTCCGATGGTACCACTACACCCTTCAATCCTCTGGCTAACTCTTTTCACATGTGACCTGTTACCACGAGACCATGGTCCTCTCCCCATTCGGAATTTCAGAATTCACGAAGTAAAAATGCGTAGAACTTACGCTCGCAAGATCTTTGATCCTCCGATCTCCGATGCCACCTGTCCTTCACTCAACGCTATGGTTGTGGGACCGTCCCGTTTTGGGATTTTGTGACTCCCCTTGCTGCGGTTTTCTTGTCACTAAGAATCCTGAAATGTCGAACCCTGATGCACGTTCGAGTCCTCTACTCCACGTCACCACCTCCTCGATGCTCTATCAGATATCGCTAAATCGCGTTTTCAACCTACACAGATTCCTTGTCACGAGAAACCCCGAATCTCCGATGGGATGAACCCCGATGGCTCCCTGGATCCTTGACATGTATCCCTGCTGAAATCAATGGCTCTGATCCTCTCGGGAAATCGTGGATCGAGATTCCTTCCTACGAGAGTTCTACGCCTATGGAACCTCTAATTCTCCGATGACCCGAGCCCCGATGACCCCCTAGCTCCTCCTCTACTCGTTGGGGCTTAAACCCTATGCAACTTTCCCAAGATCTAATGGTTGACGGGATTTTTCTATTGTCCTCAGTGAATCCTGACCATCTATTTTCTCCTCTTGAAGATTTCTTGAGAAGGCTAAGTGTTCCTTCTCAGAACTTGCTCTCCAACGCCTGCGCTTGCAACTCCTGCTCGAATATCCTTCAACACAAATCTCCTGTGATATCTTTCAATGATATCATGAAGGTGCTATACCTCCTGAGCTTTTCCCAATCTAATTCTTTAGAAAAACTTTCACGCACTCCTTGCGGCAATCATTCAACAACTCCCTGGTGTTGAATCCTTCCGACTCTGCGGACTTTCTGCAGCAACAGTCTTCAATCTCCTTTGCTCAGATTAACAACTGAGACTTCTTCTCCAGCCTGCGCACTCATTGCATGGATTCAACAACTCAATTCACTCCTGGGTGAATGAGAACAAGGGTTAAACTACTGAGCCTTCATCAATGCACTCCTTGCAGATGAATTCAACTGCACCCTTTGCAGGAATCTCCCAGCTCAGATAGAGAAACAATTGAAACTCATTCTCTCTTCTCTTTCATACTTCAGTTTCGAAACATGAAATCACATGAACAACATATACAAGCAAATGCATAACAAGAAAGTAAACATTCATGAGCACAACATCAATACATACAGAGAAACAACAGAAACCATGTGCTTGAATCAAAGCTTCCTTCTATTAATTCAATGGCCTGTACATGGGTGTTCTTCATACAATATTCTCTGTCTTCTCTTCTCTTCTAAATGCTTGATTATTTTTACAATGATACAATGAGGGCTTCTATATCCATTTTCCCTCCTTCCATCTAAAACTGTCTAATCCAGAAAAAAATCCTACCTACCTGTATTAACTAGATTAAATGCCTCCTATCTACTTCAGACAAGAGCGTATGGCTTGAGGTCTGATACAATATACAAAGGCACTTTTCATAAATGCATCATTTATACATTGGCGCATCATCTTAATTGAAATTTCAAAAAATTTCGGCTGGATTTGTCCAGCTGTTCGTTGTCTTCCATGCTGGCTCGCTTGTCTTGGGCGATGCTCCTGCATCATACTCCTCGGCTTGAAAACTTTCATGGGATCCTGTCCATGAGCTCCTGCATGGTCTATCCATGCTTTTGTATCTCTGGTTTAGTCTCCCAGCTGGCATCTTCCACTGGGTGGTTCTTCCATTTGACCAGATACTCATAGTATTCTTTCCTCCTGGTATTTTTTCTCACCCTCTTGTCAAGTATACACTCCATCTGTGGCTTTTTTGCAATCGGCATCTGCTTCTGCCAATGGACCTCTAGTTGTTCATCACTTCCAGCTCTTGCTTCCTTAGCCTTATATGGATATAAGTCTGAGACATTGAATGTCGGAGATATTCCGATGCCATCCGAAAACTCAATCTCATAAGCATTTTCTCCCAATTTCTTTAGGACTCTGCATGGCCCAATTTTCTTCATTTTTAACTTGTTGTATGTTCCCCTTGGGAACCTTTCCTTCCTCAGGTGTGCCAAAACTAGATCACCAACTTTTAACTGAAGTTGTCTCCGATGTTGATCCGCTCTGCGTTTATATTCATGATTTGATTCCAGCAATTGCTCCTTCACCCTGCTGTGAAGTTCTTGCATTGCCTCTGCGAATCCTTCAATGCTTGCACTCTTAGTTATTATCTACTCTAAATCCTTCAATTCAGATACTCCTCTTGGCTGCCTGCCGTATGCAATCTCAAATGGACTTTTTCCTGTGCTTCTGTTCACTGAGTCGTTGTATGTAAACTCTGCCTGTGGCAACACATTGTCCCAGCTACTATGGTGCTCTGTTACCAAGCTCCTTAGCAAGTCTCCCAGACTCCTGTTCACCACTTCCATTTGTCCATCTGTCTGAGGATGATAAGAAAAACTAAATGCAAAGTTAGTCACTAGCTTCTTCCATAGTGTCCTCCAAAAATACCCTATGAATTTTGTGTCTCTATCCAAAACTATGCTTTTTCGGCAATCCATGGAGTCGAATGATCTCCTTGAAAAACAAGTTCGCGATGTGAGTCGCATCGCTGGTCTTCTGGCATGAGATAAAATGTGCCATCTTTGAAAACCTGTCCACCACCACAAAGATGGAATCAACCCCTCTCTGCATCCTCGGCAAACCCAAAACAAAATCCATGCTGATCGTCTCCCATGGTCTCTCTGGTATGGGCAATGGCTGATAAAAACCTGCATTCTATTTTCTCCTCTTCAAATGCTGGAAAATTCTACATCTGTCAACAAATCTCTTGACCTCTGCTTGCATGCCTGGATAAAAATATGATTCGTTCAGCTTTGCGAATGTTTTATCCTGGCCAAAATGTCCTGCCAATCCACCACTGTGCTTCTCTTTCAACAAGTTATCCCTCATGGAGCAATTTGGAATACACAGTTGATTGCCTCTGAACAACAATCCCTCCTAGATCATATAATCTATCCAAGGACTCTGATCTCTGAGAACTGGATTCTCAGCTGCTTCATATGCTTCTCTGAAATCTGCATCTCCTGCATACATGTTCCTCAGGTTTTCAAAACCGAATGTTTTGACTCGGAACTCCTGCAGCAACAAACACTTCCTGCTCAAAGCATCAACCACTTTGTTAGTAGTACCTGAAATGTGTTTAATCACAAATGTAAATTTCTGCATATACTCTACCCATTTAGCATGTTTTTTATTCAACTTCTCTCGCTGACTAACAAACTGCAATGCATGATTATCACTGTACAATACAAATTCTTTTGGGATCAAGTAATGCCTCCATTTCTTCAACGCTTGTATGATAGCATAAAATTCCTTATCATACGTGGAGTATTTCATCTTTGCTTCATCCAGCTTCTCACTGAAATATGCAACCGGTCTATCTTCCTGACTCAGGAATGCTCCTATAGCATATCCGCTTGCATCACATTTCACCTGAAATGTCTTCTGGAAATCCGGCAACACCAACACTGGTCATTCCGTGATCCTCCGCTTCAACAGATTGAAGCTCTTCTCAGCCTCTGCTGTCCAATGAAAAGACTTATGTCTCTTATTCATTGTGTCCATCATCGCTGCGCTAATTCCACTGAAATTCCTGATGAATTTTTGGTAGAAACTAGCCAAACCATGGAAACTCCTCACCTCGAAAACATTTCTCGGTGATGGCCAATTCTTGATCACTTCCACCTTACTTGGATCCATCTTTAACTCATTCACCGATATAACAAAACCCAAATAAATGAGTTCTGTCTTCATAAATGAGGACTTCTTCATATTAATCAACAACTTCTCCTGCTGTAGCTTCCTCATCACAATGGCCAAATGTTTCAAATGTTCATCCTTTTTCTTACTGAAGATCAGTATATCATCCATATATACGACGACAAATTTCCCGATGAACTCCTTCAGGACTTCATTCATTAGCCTCATGAATGTGCTGGGTGCATTTGTCAAACCAAATGGCATAACCAGCCACTCATATAGTCCTTTGTTGGTTTTGAAGGTTGTCTTCCATTCATCACCTTCCCTCATGTGAATCTAGTGATATCCTCTCTTCAGATCAATCTTTGAAAAATAATTTTCCCCACTCAGGCAATCCATCAGATCATCCATTCTCAGCAGTGGAAACCTATACCTGATGGTAATTTGGTTGATCACTCTTGAATCGGTGCACATTCTCCAACCTCCATCCTTCTTTGGACTAAGCACTGTTGGAACAACACATGGACTCAAGCTTTCCCTAACCAATCCTTTGTCTAACAAATCCTGTACTTGATTTTTGACCTCCTCATTTTCCTGCAGTGTCAACCTATACGCAGCTTTGTTTGGCAAACTAGCTCTTGGTATGAGGTCTATGTGGTGACTCACACTTCTCATCGGTGGTAACGAATGAGGTAATTCGTCCACGATGATATCAGCGAACTCTTCCAGCAATTCCTGAATCTCATTTGGTAAGTCATCCACTCTTGTGCTAGTCAGAACAATCCTCGACTTTCTGACAACAAAGAATTGTGGATCTTCTTTCTTCTCCATCTCTGTAAGAAGCTCCTTCCCACTCATGATAAGTATGGTGTTGCTTACTTCCGGCTTCACCTCCTTATCCTTTATCGGAAGCAACCTGTGTGTCCTCCCATCCTTCTCTAAAGTATATGTGTTCATCCTCCCATCATGAACCACGTTTCGTTCATATTGCCATGGTCTACCCAGCAATAAATGACATACATCCATGGGAATGACATCACAGAGTATTTTATCATTATATCCTCCTATCTTGATGTCAACTAAGCACTGTTTGGTGACACTTACCTCCTGTCCCTTCTGTAGCCATGAAACTTTGTATGGACTCGGATAATCAGTTGTCTCCAATTCCAGCTTTTCTACCATCTCGGTTGAAACGAGATTATCTGTTCTTCCGCTATCCATGATAATCTTGCATTTTCTATCCTTGGTGTTGCAAGCTGTCCTAAACAGTATGGTCTTTTGAGCTGAACTTTCCTGCACCTCTTTCTCAGGTGTCAAAAGGACTTTTCGCATCATAAGTGAGCTTCCATCTTCTACGTCTTCTGCTTCAGCATCTCGCCTCTGTGCCTCGACGATGTGAGATTCTCCACCGTCTTTCTTTTTTTCTGGACACTCAAATGACTTGTGCCCATTCTTTCCACATGTGAAGTAAGTGATTACTCCACCTTGGCCTCTTCCGCTACCTCTGGTACAAGGAAAAGTATTTTCGTCAGCATAATCTCCCTTTTCTCTGTATGTTGTCCTCTCTGTGAGGGTCCACCTCTTTCAGATTTACCCTGAGGTTTCTTCCATTCCTCCTTGAGCTTATGGTATTTCTCCTAGGCAACTACCTTGCCTCTGGGCTGACTTCTGCCTCTCCCTCTCTGAATTTACTTACGACTCAGCTTCTCTTCGACTTTCAGAGCCATTTGATAAGAATCCTCCACTGTTCTGATGGTAACCATGCTTAATTCATCTTGAATGTCGTATCTCAGACCATTCAAGTATCTGGAAACCTTCTCATCATCGCTCTCCTGATGACCTGCTCTGATGTTCAGTCGATAAAATTCCTTAGTGTATTCTTTCACTGTCATCAGCTTCTATCTCAGGTTCTACATCCTCCTGAACAGTGTGATTTGATAGTCTCTTGGGATGAATTTTGCTTTCATCTTCGCAATCATTCAATCCCAGCTTTTAATCTTCTGCTTGCCTTTGGAACGTCTATCAGCTTGTAACTCATCCCACCATAATGTTACATGTCCCTTCAATTTTGTGATAGCATTCCTAACCTTTTTATCCTCTTCGATATCCTCATAATCGAAGTAGGTGTCAAGAGCTCTAATCCAATCCAGTATCTCCTCTGCATCCAGATTCCCTTCATAGACTGGAATGTCCATCTTTGTTTTTGAACTCATCCAGGTGATAGCTTTAATCAATTGCTCATTTATTGCATCTTCGACTACAACTTCTCCCTGTTGTTCAACTTTAGTTTTTCCTTTGGAGTCACTTAGATCTCCAGCACTGGTTGTGCATCTCTGTGTTGCCTCCATATCTTCTAGTCTCGCTCGGAGATCACGTATCTGCCTTTCCATTTCTAGATTATGTACTTGTCTCCCTCTGCCTCTCTGGTTTCCCCTATCCTCTGGATCGGGTGATTGCCTTTCTCTCCTCGGCGGCATGGTGAAATTTTATCTTCTTCTCTGCTACAGAAAACAGAGAGAATTTCTCGCTCTGATACCACTCTGACGTAGACTGCCACCCAGGGCAACGTCCGCTCTCACCAGGACCTTCTCTTCCTTCAGCCCGAAGAGCTGAAATGCTCCTCAAATCCCTTATCGGGACTTTCCTGCACCCACATGTCTCTCCTTATGATCTCCCTTTTCCTTATCAGGAAATCAGACTTCGCGTGATCGCGAGTCTTGATCTCATGGAATCGGGTCTTGTAAATCCCCGAACCCCGATGACTATTCGCCCACGGCTTCCTGCTTCTTATCGGGAATTACCCCATCGGGAAATCGATACTCATGCTATCGTGAGTCACTGCTCTCATGAATCCCCGAATCCTGAACTCCGATGGTACCACTGCACCCTTTAATCCTTCGACTAACTCTTTTCACATGTGACCTGTTACCACAAGACCACGGTCCTCTCCCCATTCGAAATTTCGGAATTCACGAAGTAGAAATGCGTAGAACTTATGCTCGCAAGATCTCCGATGCCACCTGTCCTTCACTCAATGCTATGGCTGTGGGACCGTCGCGTTTCAGGATTTCATGACTCCCCCTACTGCGGTTTTCTTGTCATTGAGAATCCTGAAATGCCGAACTCCGATGCACGTGCGAGTCCTCTACTCCACGTCACCACCTCCTCGATGCTCTATCAGATATATCTAAATCATGTTTTCAACCTACACATATTCCTTGTCATGGGAAACCCTGAATCTCCGATGGGTTGAACCCCGATGGCTCCCTAGCTCCTCGACATGTATCCCTGCCGAAATCAATGGCTCTGATCCTCTCGAAAAATCATGGATCGCGATTCCTTCCTACGAGAGTTCTATGCCTCTTGAACCTCCGATTATCCGATGAGCCGAGCCCCGATGACCCCTTGGCTCCTCCTCTTCTCATTGGGGCTTAAACCCTACACAAATTTCTTGAGATATAACGGCTGATGGGATTTTTCTATTGTCCTCGGTGAATCCTGATCGTCTATTTTCTCCTCTTGAAGATTTCTTGAGAAGTCTAAGTGTTCCTTCTCAGAACTCGCTCTCCAACGCCTGCGCTTGCAACTCCTGCTCGAATCTCCTTCAACACAAATCTCCTGTGATCTCTTTCAATGATATCATGAAGGTGCTATACCTCCTAAGCTTTTCCCAATCTGATTCTTCAAAGAAACTTGCATGCACTCCTTGCGGCAATCATTCAACAACTCCCTGGTGTTGAATCCTTCTGACTCTATGCACTTTTTGCAGCAACAGTCTTCAATCTCCTTTACTCAGATTAACAACTGAGACTTCTTCTCCAGCCTGCACACTCCTTGTACAGCTTCAACAACTAAATTCACTCCTGGGTGAATGAGAACAAGGGTTAAACTACCAAGCCTTCATCAACGCACTCCTTGCGGATGAATTCAACTGCACCCTTTGCAGGAATCTCCTGGCTCAGATAGAGAAACAATTGAAACTCATTCTCTCTTCTCTTTCAGACTTCAGTTTCGAAACATGAAATCACATGCACAACATATACAAGCAAATGCATAACAAGAAAGTAAACATTCATGAGCACAACATCAATACATACAGAGAAACAACAGAAACCATGTGCTTGAATCAAAGCTTCCTTCTATTAATTCAATGGCATGTACATGGGTGGTCTTCATACAATATTCTCTGTCTTCTCTTCTCTTCTAAATGCTTGATTATTTTTACAATGATACAATGAGGGTGTTTATATCCGTTTTCCCTCCTTCCATCTAAAACTGTCTAATCTAGAAAAAAATCCTACCTACCTGTATTAACTAGATTAAAGGCCTCCTATCTACTTCAAACAAGAGCGTATGGCTCGAGGTCTGATACAATATACAAAGGCACTTTTCATAAATGCATCATTTATACATTGGCGCATCATCTTAATTGAAATTTCAAAAAGTTTCGGCTGGACTTGTCCAGCTGTTCGTTGTCTTCCATGCTAGCTCGCTTGTCTTGGGCGATGCTCCTGCATCATGATCATAAACACCAGGTCTATTACAGAGCTACAAATCAGATTTGAATGATGAAATTGATGAGGAATTTTGGTTGAGGTACATGTTGAGTACATGGTTGAGACAAGTAGTTGATGACTTGGCACATACATGAGGTGTGTAGTTGATGATGTTGGTACATATTGATGAGTCATAGTCGATGAGTAGTTGACACATGATTGGTACATACTTGGTACATGGTTGGATGCACTTGTTTATGGTACAAGTTGATTACAGGTTGATTACAGGTTGGTGCATGGTTGATGCACTTGTTTATGGTACAAGTTGATTACAGGTTGAGGTACATGTTGATGCATGGTTGATGCATGGTTCAGATTTATTCGTACAGTTTCACAACGGTATATCTCACAATGATAGTGTGACAGTGGTTCCATCATTCTACTTCTACTTCAGGGTGGCAGGACAGGGAAAGGACAGGTGGTTGTAGCCACCTTCGAGTTGTAGCTGGAGAACATTGGGGGTTGTAGCCTCCTTCTAGTGGTAGCCAAAGAATTGGGAGTTGGATCTTCCCTCAGGTTGTAGCCTGAGAAATTATGGGGTTGGAGCCTCCTTCCAGTTGTAGCTGGAAAACAAAAGAAGTTGGTGCTTCCAATGAATGTAACTCTTCAAGACATATAAGAAAAAACATTATGTGGTTTTCTCCCAATTTGGGATTCCAAGTAAAACACTGGTGTACTATGTATGTGTGTGATTGTTTATTTCTTACTGCTCATTATTGGATAATAATTCTACTTTGATATAACATTTGAAGAAAAAGGATTATAATTATGCTATTACTTATTCACCCCCTCTCTCAGTAATCCAACAAGTTAGTTAAGATCTAGTTGGTCTAATGTATTGTTAGGTAAAAGTGTGTTTCTTAGTGTGTTTATTTAGTATGCATTAGCAGTTAGAAAATCTGATGGCCACGATATGTTCCCAACATAGATTAATCTGATGGTTCATATTATCCTCGATATTAATGGCCATTGTTTCATGTCTTAACACCCAATTGGTTCATGATATCTATTTAAATAGCATGGAGAGTCATTTTCCGATGATCGATTATGAGAAAATCTCTTTTAAAATTTCTTTGTAATCTTTTTTCTTTTTCATTAATAAACTGCTTCAAGTGGTCGCGTTGGTTGGGGTATTGGATGTTTCCCTGTAGGGGTTTTACCACGTCAAAGCATTGGTGATTTGGTCTTTGATGTGGTTGTGTGAGTATTTGTTGAAGGTGTTCATCCTCTGTTGGAATACTTGTGTTGTCGAACATGATGCACTCCAATAGAAAGAACATTCCAATCAAGTATCACTTTATGTGGGAACAAGTTGCAGAGAAGAACATCATAGTTGAATATGTGGGAACAAAAGAACATGTTGCAAATACCTTCATAAAATCGCTTCCAAGGGAATATTTTGAGTATCTTCACCAGAGACTTGAAGTAATTTCTACTCCAAAATTATTTCTTTTGAATGCTTATCTTATATGTCTTATATTTACACGAGGAAGCACCATAAAGAGGACAATTCAGGTTGGGGGAGTAGTTTTAGGAAGAGTTCAGTAAGGGGAAGCATCCCCAAGGACTGTTCAATTAGGGGGAGAAACCCCAAATAGGAAGTTACCCTTGACATTGATGTCAAAGGGGGAGATATTCATATGATGCAAGATAGAGAGTTATATGCTTGGAGAGAGAAAATATAGGAATGTTTCCAAGGGGAGCGATGGCCATAGAGGGAGCATGAGCGATATGACTTTAGTTTTGCATCAGAGTGTTTCCATCAATGACAAAGGGGGATATTGTTGATTAATTGGGTTGGTTTTCATTGATGTCAACCCTTGAAGCAAGTCTAGTAGCCCCAACAATATGGTTAAGGGACTTTAGTTTGATTGATGTATAATGGTATGAAAATTAATATATTTGTAGGTAAGACTATTCTAGATGGATAGTACATGTTATTCCATTTTAGGTGATATGTAGAACGTCTCATAACTCCTCATGATTAGAGTGTTATGGCCTTTTTAAGTTGGAGAAACCACATGAGTTACCTAGAAGGTCAAAGAAGTCAAATTATTCTAGAAGCTCCTAGAAGAAGTTGACTAGTCAAGTGGGTGAAACTAGGATTTAATCACGGGTTAAGTTTTTGCAATAAGAAAATAATTAAAAATAATTTATTTGTAACTATAAGTGGAGAATTTACTATTTTTAGCAAAGTGGGTTAGAAGTGGACAAGTGGTTAGAAGTGGGTTAACCCTAAAAGAAGAAAATTGGGTTAAGTTTGTTAGAAGGTAACTACTTGAGGAAGCTACATGGAAGTATAAATAAGAGAGCAAGACTCTCCTATTAGTACCTATTGAGAAAATTGAATATCTATTATTGTGTAAGGTTTATTGTAGGTACTCATTGATACATCTAAAGTTGTGCAAGTGTGAGGTAGCATAGAGGATTGATGGTGAAAGTTTCAGAATTACAGAAAATACTAAAAAAACCCTAGATCTTGAGATGTACGCAGGATTTAGTGGAGAAGGGAATGTACATACATGGGATTTCATTATAAAATGGTGCGTACATTTGAGAAAATCCAAAAAAACTTGATAATATGATGATTACATGTCTCTAGAGTCTGAAAGAAAGCTTCCAGGAAGGTCTACAGTGATCAGGTACAACAGATCTGTCTACAGGTTCAAAAGGTATGTCTTATTTCTATAAGTAGTTGGATTTTGTTGTCTACATGAGAAATGGTTATGGGGGTTTGAGGATTTTCCCTAGAGAGGATATTGGCTACATGGGACTTGATGTATAAGTTAGATTTATAGAAATAGAGTGCTGGTATAATTTATCATTGGTATTTCTTGTTAGTGTTGAGGAATATCTTGCATTTCTTGGCATATGGATAAGGGTTTTTTGTGGTACATGGTTGAGATCTTGTATTTTTGAAGTGGATGATGTATTGAGAGGATGTATATCAGTTAAGGTTTGATGTCTAGTCAACATGAGGGTTATTATACTTGTTCATGATTATACACACTTGGATGGTACGTGACTAGATAGATATAGATGCACTTGGTTAAGGGATTTGTATGAGGGTGTATGCATGGGGAAAAATATAGTCTGGATATAATGACATGTTGTAGGTTTATGTGACAGAGTCAGTAAGGGACCAAAGATTTTCAGGAAAGAGAAAACACTATTTTTTAGAAGTCGTACGCAGGATACAGTATAGAAAGGTCACGTACATACACGGGCTGCAATAGAGAAAGGGTATGTACATACACATTCTCCAACACAAAAAGGTCACGTACCTATTGGGTTTTATTGGTACATGCATAGTACAGGTATAGGTTGATTACAAGTCAGTGACACAGGTTGGTTATAGTTTGTTGGCACAAGTTGGTACAACTTTACTGTGGTATATCTCATAGTGACAGTGTGGCAGTGGTTTCATCATTTCATTTATATTTTAGGGCAGTAGGATGGGGCAAGGATAGGTGGTTGTATCCACCTTCTCATTGTAGCCAAAGAACATAGGGGGTTGTATCCCCCTTTTGGTTGTAGCTAGAGAATTGGGGAGTTGGAGCTTCCCTCAAGTTATATCCTGAAAATATAGGGTGTCAGAGCCTCCTTCCAGTTACATATAGAGAACAAAGGAAGTTGGTGCTTCCAATGAATGTAATTGTTAAAGACATATAAGAAAAATAATTATGTTGTTTTCTCCCGCATTGGGTTTACACGTAAAAATACTGGTGTACTCTGCATGTTTGTGATTGTTCATTGTTTATGGCTTATTTACTCTGCGCTTATTGGATGATAATGTTATATTGATCATAAATATAAATAAGACTTACATATTGTGGTTAAAATAATAGGAATATTTCTCTATTATTAATTCAACCACCCTCTCATTAATCCAACATGGTAGTCAACACATCCATGGTTCCAATAATATCTCTCAAAGCCAAAGACATTAGAGTTGAATACAAAACCTCAAAGTCCATGCATCGCTAAATGAATCATTTCTAGATAAATTCAAAGTCAAGAAAAAGGACTTAAAAACATTAATGGAGGATTGGTTCATAGATGAGGAATGGCCAGTAAAAGAAGGGTAAAGATATATTCCTGCAAAACACTTTAAGGCCCCCTACAAAATATTGAATACGATGATCTACAGACTCTATGGCCAAGAAACCAACACTCATTTCAAGACTGAGTGGTTTCATATGGCCTAAACAGTGGCCAAGAATGGATGAGTTTTTAACTCATCCAAAATTTTATCCTTAACCATCATAAGTCTAGCTGAGGAAGACCAAGGTATGAAAAACCTTGACTTTTACATGTCAGCATACCTTATTGATGCAATTTGTGTTGCACGTAAATTTCTTGCTTTTGATTGGGCTTGGAATCCAAGCCATCCCCCCATCCATGTATATCATTCATAGTTGTGGGAGGTAAACTATAAATAATACTTGTATGAGATCTGTGATTACTTCCCCTCCCCCCTATACAAAGCTATTTTTTGGTTTTACCCACATAGAATATCCCCATGAGCTATCAAAGCCCTAAAAGAAATAGGATATTTGTATATGAGGAAATATTATACCTACGTCAAGATATATTGAACCACTGGGCCACCACATCTACTACCCAAATATTTTCTCGATAAATTGTTAGCCAGAGAAATAGATTATCAGATGGTTGGAAAAGGGGTCATTGCATACTTTTCATAGAAGAACAAAAAATATTGGCCACTATTCCCACTCCACCTAGGCAAGTATTGTCTTTTGAATAAACCACATGTTGAGAAAGAAGTTGAAGTTCTGAGGGAGATATGTCTATGTACTAGAAGTAAGAAAAGGCATGATCCCTAAAATATAGTTAATAAACATATAAAAGAAGTCAAGTTTTCCCAACAAATTGTTCATCTACCTGATTTTTCTGAAGACCTCTTCATAGGAGATTTATATTTTGAAGAATTTTTGGACATGCTACCTAGTGAACAATCCAAAGAACAACTCCGTAAAGAAGAATATGAATAAAGGGTTACATTAAAGGAGCAATTTAAAACACTACTCCAATAAGATAAAGAGAAACAAGAAGCCAAAGAGAGGGAACGGAGGAAGAAAGTTGAGGAAATAACAAATGAGGATGAGGAATATGAAGAAAGGTACTATAACAGGAAAAAAAAAGAAGATGAAAAGAAATAGGCTGAACTGAGCAAAAGAAAACAGAAAAGCCAAGTTTCATAAAAAACAATGGAAATAAAATAGATAACATAGAAACAAAATCCAAAGCTCAAGCAGATAAATATCTTGAGGTGAAGAGAAAGGAAAATGAGGAAAAGGATTATTAGCTACTCAAGAAGAAGAAAGAAAGAAGAAAGAATGAGAGGATAAAATAAATGTGGCCAAGTCACAAGGAAAGGAACCAAAACAATTGGACCAAACTGAGGTGGAAAAACCTAGCACAAGTTTGGTCTAAATTCCCTTAGAAGAATGTCCTCCTCTGACATCAACTACAAGTAATCTTTCATTCACATCTCCAAGGCTTGGAATAGAATGTGTCATTGTATATATAGGATATTATTATTACAGACATAAGACTAGGGCCATTGAGAGGAGAACCAAAAAGAGGAAGAGAGAAGGATTGGGTACATGCCAAGAAACATCTAAAAGGAAAATCAAATAGAAAGTGGGCCCTGACCCTAAAGAGAATGAAATACAAGAAACATCAACCCTAAATTATTTTGTTGGTGCAAATGTGATATTGATATATGAAGTTGAAGAGGCACTTGACATGTAAAAATAAAGCCTAGTTGAGTTGGACACTACCTTGGAAACCATCAAAGACAATTTGGCCAGTAAATTCAAGAAAAAAATTATTACAACAAAACATTTAGACAAAGCAGAACTAGATATTCAAGAGAATACACTAAGTACAAGATTTGAGAAAAAGGTGAGCTTAAACCATAAGCTACACCAAGAAGAAACAAAGAATATTAAAAACACACATGATCAAGAAGTGACAAGTATCCCAAGGGAACAATTTGAGATAAGTACATATAATAAGAAGATCGAGGGCCATATTTGAAAATTGCAACAAGACAATGATCTTCTGGAGAAAACTTTAGAAGAAATGCAAAAATGGGACTATTGAATTGGATATATTTAAATAATAATCCACCAGAGCTAATGGGGAGATCAAGGATGTATAAAAGAAATTCTCTAGTATGTTAAAAAAAATTCAAAAGAACAGGTCGTAACACCTCAAACTAGGTTTGCAAATGAACCATATGAAAGAAAAGTACCTAAAATTCCAGAGTGCCCATGACCATATTATAGAATGGCAGGATGTTTGTGATAACCCTCCTAACATCCTACCGGTCTATATAGCCAAGCAGAGGACTAAAGACCATTTACTAGTCAACACCAAGAAATCCATCCTCAATAATATCAAAATCACCCAGGAAATAGTTGAAAATAATTGCAAAATATTATGGACGACATCAGATGAATTAATTGGAAAATTTAGGATGGAGATCCTAGCAGAATTAGAAAAGGAAGGACCAACTCATATGATAATAGAGGATGTAGAAGAAAGAATAAACCTTAGCATGAAGGCCATTGAATCAATAGAGGAGGTTGATAAAGAAGTTCTTGAAAGAAGAATAATAAGACCAAATCAATTGATCCTGTCAACCAAACACTTTATACAACAGACAGAAGAAGCTCTAAAGACATAAGTGGTAACCCCTATATATGATGGAGAGATAAATCTAGACAAGATGCAACTAAGAAGAATAGAAACCATATTAGAAGACTTCAAATTATGAAAAGGCTTCAAGGACAAAACACAATTACCGAAAACTACTTGATCTTCTGTAACATATTATCTGCATTTTGATTATTTTGTAATTATTGTAAAGTCCTGATCAGGAATATGAAATGAAACATTGTAACTATCATCTAATAGGATGACAGCTACCGAGTATGAAAAGCATCTTCTTCTGTTCTATAAAAGAGATGGTTGTAACACGTTAAGTACATTTTCACTTTGTATATGACAAACAACACTATTACTTCCAAATTAATGAAGAGAAAGAGGAATTTTGGATACCTAGATCTTGGTGAATGTTTTTAAGACTTTTCTTAGTACATTTGTTTATATTTGAATATTACAGTTTTGTTGTGTGAATTTCTTTTGCAAACTCTTTTGTATGCTTCGGTGGTTCTATGTTTCCTTCTTAAATACAACTACATGGTTATATAAAAATGTCACAACTAATTGTAACTAAGTATGTAATTGTGTTTCTATAATGTATGATGTGAATATATGATTTTTTTCTGGTTCAGATGATATTATCTTTCATTGTATTCAATTCTTAATAGTTTTCTCTTGATCAGGATAAGATTAGAATAGTTTTTCATTTAGATTTAGAAGTAGTGTTATTATTTAGTTTAGTTACATATTTTAATTCATTTGAGAACCTTTGGTTCTTAGATTCATATTTAGATATAATTTTAGAGTGGAAACCATGCCTATATACTAGTCATAAACACCATCCCAAACTAGAGTGATTCTAATGGGGATTTTTCATCGGGTGTTCTCCCTTACCTACTTGACAGTCCTTTTGGACCCATCAACAATATCAAAGGCTAGGGTTAAAATGCTAAAGTGCAAGCACTTTTGTTCGTTAGGATTTACCCTAACAAAGAATGCTTCACAAACTTGGACAATAAATACTTTATGAAGGAGAGAAGTAGTTATGTCTCCTTCTTAGGGTTTCAACAAGACAAAGAAACTTTCAACAAGATAGAAATTTTGTACCTTTAGCATTAACAAGAGATAATAAATTGCAAAAAATTACTTACTTCTTTCATGTAGCAAGACCATCAAAACCTTAATTGAAGAAATTTATCATACAAAAGAGAAAAACCATCCACAAAGATCCCTCCATAAGACTAGATCATGAGTAGAAGAGCCAAAGAGAGAGAAAATAGAAAATTTTTAGAGAGGTTTTCCTCTATCAAATGGTGATAAATGTGATCATGAAAATAAATCCTAACGCTAGCCTCTTTATATGAGGTGAAGCCTAGTGTTTTGTTCACAAGGTAAAGTGAAATGACAAATAATCCATGATATAAGTGGGGCTGACACCTCAAATATCCTCTTAGGATTAAAAATCAAATAATCCATCATAAATGACACACATGTGGTGACATAAATCATCTCAAGGCTAGAGGAGGGCCTCCCAAGGTCATGTGGCATGATCTCAAGGTGAAATGATGGAAAATGGTACATATAATTGTTCATGGTCATGCTCCATCATCAGTGGTACCCCAAGGTACGTCAAACCCCATCATCATAAAACCATATAAGGTGACGTCATCATCCAATGGAAGCCATTATCAAGGGTCTAGGTCACTTCATCCAAGGTGAGGGAGGTTTCATCTCATCTCTACATGATATCTGGATCTCAACTACTGCAGCATCCTCAATACAATCAGTAATAATTCATGGGGTACATTACCCAGCCTATGGTATTTCATCCCAATTATGTGCCATCATGACCAAATATGCCAAAACCAAGACCATATGTCCATCATCCAAGGCCTTGAAGATGTGAGAGATCATTTATGAAGGTGTCAATTCATTGAGTGAATCACTACTCTACATCACGTATGACAAAGACTTGCAATAAGGGCACAACGTCCTAGGTGAAATCCTAGGATGTTGCTCAAAGAACCATGTGAGGGCCATCCAAATAAAAAAAAATATAAGACAAGGTAAACCAATCTTCATAAGAGATATTAGTCCTTGAGTCATGCAAAGTAAGTTCTTACTTAAGATGTAATCCATGTGACCAATTTACCTTTGTATCCCCTTCAATCATCACACTAGATTAGTAATTTATGTGAGTTGGAAAGTTTGAATATGGTAGGGCCTTAATCCAACCCTATTAGGTGTGCCAACCAATAAAATGAAAGAAAATACCCATTTAGAGGGATAGGTCCCAAGGGAAGCAGTAAAATAAAGTAACCCTTCAAGTGTGATAGTTGTAATAGTTGGGATTACTTCATGGCTTACAATGTCATTAAATCCATTTCGATGAATGCCTATGTAGAGGGAGTTCTTGAGATACCCTTTCCTAGGTAATTTTTTAATTATAAACCCCTTAATTTTCTTATAATACCCATTCATTATTTTTTGAGTCCCCTTTATAGGCTTCAAGATTTTATTCTTTCATTTTCTTACTGGGCTAAAGTCCTATCATAGATGTGCATTCAGTGAATCAAGAAAAGGGGCGATTTCCATTAGAGGGGGTAGAGCCCAAGTTGGCATGTGGATTTTATAAGTGGTCTTTATTAGTTTTTACATAGTATATCTAAAAACTACATCAACCTTTGGGCCTTTATCCCCTTGTTCTCACGAGATAATGGACCATGACCCATTAACCAAGTTTGGTACATTATGACAAGCTCTAGGATGGAAAGTGTTAAGTATGGTGGGGAATGAAATGTTTCACTTATGAGGGCCCCCTAGTAGTACCCCTTTTCCCTGGGTAGTGACAACACAAGACTAGGGAACATAATCTTACCACCAAGGTGAAACAAGGCAATAAACATAAATAGTGATCCATTATCCAACTTCAACCAATGATCCCCATCCACATGCTAAGTAAATTAAGCATGAAACTTTGCATGAAAGAATAACTAACATAGATCATGGTGATTTTGTCTTAAATACATTGAGTTTTCCATATCTGATGAGCTTGGTTGATCTGTAGTTGTAAGAGGAAATGTGAGGGTGGATGTTGGGATGCCATCTATGGACATGATGATGATCATCATGATAGGGATAATTGTCTCCATTGTGGGCCATGAGACATGATCTCCTATAGTTACCCCTAGGCATGGGGAGGTAACATATGGCTCCAACATGGGGACATGTGCTCGCCGTATAGTGCATGAGAACCTCATCCTCTTTGGTTTTCGAAGACCTAGAATCTTGTGCCAACTTCAAACAAATTAACCCTTTAGAAGTATCACTTGGTATATGTGATCCACCAAGGTCAGTAGTAAATCAAAAGCATGTGGAAAAGAAATTGTTTCTACTACAACTATACATGATAAAGTAATGATACATTTATTAAATGCAAGTTCCTAACATGTATGCATTATACACGAATGGGAATGTAGTATGTGCGTGCGTGTGTGTGTGTGTGTGTGTGTGTGTGTGTGTGTCTAAGAAGATGCAAGACTAAACTAGCATGAGTGCGTGATGCAACCATATATAAAAATACAATGTAGGATGAAAATGCCCTACCTAACCTACCTAATATATGCTACAATCATGAAGTCAAGTCTCTTCCCCATTATGGGGCCTAAGAAGGGATCTAAAAATAGGTAGTGGACGTCTCCTTCCCTCTAGCATGGATATGTAGTAGGAATCATTGACAGACTTATTTTCAATCTTGTGGGGCCTGACCAAAATTTATCAAACTGCTCAAATGTAGTAGGTTGTCCTTCCCTCTTGTCCCACTTTATCACAAATTATCCTTGTTTATAATCCTCCTCCCTCAACATATCTTTATCACATTTCTTCAATATAGTGATGGATCTAATCACTTTGTCCTTGGATTTGTCCAGTTACTTATGATAGTCTTCCCTTTTGGGCCACACTATATCATCAATATCATCTTCTTGGGAAAAAGGAAGATCATATAGGAAACAATTAGGAGGGGAATCCATGAATTCCTCAAGGAAATATTCTAAGGGACTATCATTTTCGAGGCCAATATCAATTTCTTCAAAACGGTCCCTTTTCATTGGATGCTTGCATAGGTAGACGTGGAATTCATCACCTATGGGTATAGTAGCATAAGACAAGTCCATTTTCAATGTTCCACCCAATATTGCAAAAAAATTCCTAGACAAGAGAATTCTCCAAATGTATGAGATATACATAACCACAATGTCCATCAAAAAGACTATCTCAATATATCTCACAAGGCAAAATTCTAAATTTTCTATCAAACTATATGTGCTAATATCCTTGAACTCAATTGCGCAAACATTCCCATAGGGCCTTGTGACTTCTAATCCCAATTGTCTCATTACTTTCAAGGTCATAATGTTTTTAGATTCCCTAGAGTCGAGGATGCATTTATTTAACTTCTTATTATTCAACCATAAAGTGATGTAAAAGGGTGGGTGCTCATCATAATGTGGTCTGCAATGATTTGTTGGTACCAACACAAGAGGGTATCCAAGTTCCCCTTTTACTCTAAATAATTTATCAACCTTGTTTATTATAGAAGGAATAGTAATCATTTCCATTATAGGTACAGGGACATTTATCTTTGCCAAGATGCTAGTGATGTCAACATTCAAGTCTATGTCATCATTTCTTAGCAAAGTGGAACTAGGAGGAACTCTATATTTGGGTGGTGGAGGAGGCCTTGGCCGAGGAAATCTGTGGTCACTGGGAGGATATTGAGGTGCATTATTCTATATAGTGTACACTTGTAAATCTTTCTTCCTAAGCCTCTCACTTGATTCCTCATCCATTTTTCTTAACATCTCCATTATATCCCTCCTAACAACTTATTTCTTAACCTCCTCAAGTTTCTCTTGTGTGATGTTGAGGCACTCTTGTGGGGACATAACAAAGATGGAGTCTATGGTATCAAGAAACTTCATGTGATCAGTTACCCCATTATTATTCTTTGGGTATTCATGTTACCAATGTGGATCCCCACAATAAAAACATTGATTCTCTTCTTGATCTATAATGTTAGAAGGATATAGAGTGTTAGGGACTCTTTGTTCATTCGGGGGCCTAGGTTTCCATGCTTATCCTTATCTTTGGGGATGGCCCCTAAAAGGAGGCCTAATGGTTTGTTGTTGCACCCTTTCTAGGTTAGTGATCTTGTTCATCATTAGGGTTCGATTTTGGGTGAAGCCATTTATTGCTTCTTTGATCCTTTATTCCCATGGAGCACTTATCGCTTATGTGGGATTAGTAGTATGGAGTGTTATTGGTTTGATTTCATCCTTGGTCCTTGGGGCATAGACAGGTTCTACTTCACATGATGAAAGACTAGCCTCAATCCTTGAAACCAATTCTTGGGCCTCTTCAAGGGCCTTGGAGAGTTTTTCCTTGAGCATGAAACTAAAATGCCCTGGAAAGGAATTAGTATAAAGGAAAAGAAGATGTTCTCCTCCGGGAAAAATATTGTTAGGAATTCATTGAAGAAAATTTTTAAATCTGGTATCAAACTCCTTGATGGTTTCATTCTCTTTCTCTTTTTTCAGTAAGTTGCAACAACAATAGGTTAGGGTCTTTTTTAACACCCTATCTTTTCATAAAGGTTTCCTCAAAGGCATCCCAAGTTTTAATACTCTTTCCAGGGAGACTATTGTACCATATACTAGTGTCATCAACAAATATGGAGGAGAAAAGTTTCATCACTACATCTTCAACATCATCACTTACATGATGAAGTTGGAAATAGGACCATAAGTTATCTATATTCTCTTCAGTAGTAGTCACAACATTACCAAAAAACTTGGGCAACCATTTTTTGAACTTTTGAGGCCTATTAAAAGGGTACCTTGGGATTGCATAAATGTCCAAGGGTTTGAAGATAATGGATACCCATTTATTTTGAGCCATTGAATATGAAGGAAGGTTTCCACCAAACAAATATTTAACCACAACAGAGTTATGAGGAAGCCTTCTCTTGTAGTATTAGGTGGGTTAGAAAAAATCATTGATCTTTGTGGAGTCGACAATGTTGGTCCCTTCATTTTTGGGCATGTTTTGATTTTGGGGAAAGCGAAAAATGTAGTCGAAATAGAAGAGGACGAGCAGTGTAAGGAGTAGAAAGAATCACATGCCAACTAGAGAAGTATAAGTAGTGGAAATGGATAGAATACTGTGGGCTAACTGAAAGTGTAAAAGTAGAAGAAGTACTCAAAATCACCATGAAACAGTTGGAAAACTAACGAATGGTAGTGGAAAAGAAAAAAAGATAGCAAAAGAAAGACTCCAAGAAGTGGAGGAAGGAAAAGTATAAATAAGAAGGAAGTCAATCAAAGAAGAGGTTAATGACTAAGTGGCCAGGAAACATAGAATGTCATTACTAATGTTAGGGTTCATATTATTAGGTTATAGTCATGATGTTTTATTGTAATGTGTTTTGAGTCTGTGATGGGTATTCGGTACTAGATCTGATCGCACAATTTACTACATGAGAATTATTTCTATTGTATGACCTTTGATGAAGATGTTGCTAATATAATCTATTATGTTGGGACCTAAAATTATTTTTCTCATTAATCTATTATGATGTGCATGGAATTATTTGAATGTTGTGCAACTATTTCCTTCCTGTATAATTAATGCTTAATTAATATAGATGCATGTCTATGAGGTTTAATGTACGAATCTAAGAGGTGCAAACTAGATATGATGTTGTGTTCCCATTAAACTCAATTCATCACACATGTCTCGGTTGTGCTTCGGGTGAGACCTCCTTCCCTTGTGGAAGGTTGAATATTCCAATGCTTCTAGACTACAACGGTGCCTTTGTTGGTAACCTTTGAGAACCATGGTCTCAATTTTGTGCCAACAGATGGTTCTATTGATGGGACCCAAGATTTAAAGTGAGATTTTAGAGGATGCCTCATCAAACTTACAAATATGTTGTTGAGAACTGGTGGGAAATAAGGTGCGATGCATTCATACAATAGGAAGCCGACTTGTGACACAAAATCCATAGGGATATAAAAAGCATGGTGTTCTATTCAAATCTTGCTAGCAATAATTACGAGATATTTTGGTTTAGGTTCCATGAAGAGGTATTTAAATGGTTAGATCGATTGCAAGAAGCTCCAAAATACAAGGATTGGGTCAAAAAGTGGTATAATTGGACTGTGGAATTCATAGCTGCTCTACATCATCTAGATCATCATGTCTCTCTTGTTGTAGATTTTTGGGTACAGACTATTATGGAGGGTTATATTATCAAGGTTTCTATAGAAAATGATCAGGCTTTTTCAAAGGCCGAAGCAATATTTAGAGAAAGAGCTAGAGGAAGACTATTGTGGGAAGTATCTTTGTGGATCAAGGTTTTATTAGTATAAGAAGGAATTTTTCTTGTTCCTTCAGTTGATATGGTAGCGTAAATCCCTGCGCTTGGCAGAGGGTGATTTATGAGAGGGTTCATGAGTTAGGTCAAGTAATATTTTCTGGAAATATGGGGGGTCATCGAGAAAAAAAGAGAAGTGCAAGGGACAGACATGCTCAAAGGAGGGATAATATTCTTGAGGAGAGGTAGAAAGAATAGATGAGATAGGTATTGAAGAGGTGTGATCAGTTGCAGAAGGAGATCAACTTTGAGAGTAGTCATAGAAAGGATTTAGAAGAGTTGCGAGAGTTGTAGAGATGTGGAAAATTGGATAGTCGATGGTTGAAGGAGAGATTTGGTGAGAGAGGTGAAGGATTTGGAGGAAGTAGGCTAGAGGGAGGAAGTTTAGAGGAAACATATGAAAGAATAAGTGTATGTGCCAATACTAAAGAATAATACTCAACCAAGACCCCAGAGGAAGTTGTGGGAGAATCAAAACCTGCAACACTAGAAGATGTTGGATTGGATCAGGAGATAAATGCAACACTGCATACAAACGAGACCCCCTATATAAAATATTTTTTCTTTGGAGGTAAAGGAACCATCCCTGAATCACCCATTCCCCCAGGGCCATGTATGAATCTAGTAATTTATACACTAAACCCTTCTATAATTTTTTTTATTTCTAACCCTTGAAGTCCAATAAGTACTAGTAGTGGTAGTGGTGGAAGTGTGGAAATTTTTCTAGTTATCTTTCAACTAGGACCTTTAGGGTTCATTTTGGTGGGATTCCCAAATACCTTGATGGAAAATCAACATATAGGATCTCTCACCCAATACCCTTAATTTTGGGGTAAAGGTTATGAGGATGTGGAGCAACATTGGTTTCTATGTGAGGCATTCTAGAGGTCTCATAGAAATTTATATGTAGAAAAGTTAGTTGATTTCCATACTACCTTGAGAGGTTGGGCTATTAAATGGTACATGAAGGAAATTGAGCCAATATATCGGGGGAAATCCTACAAGCTTGGGCAGGTGAAGTAGATGTTTATAGATTAATTTTGATTGCCACAGTCAGAGAAAAAATATCTGTTTAAGTTGTGGTAGATAAAGAAAAGAGAAAGTGAATTTGCTTGGCAATACAACCAATGATTCAAATATTCAATAGGGGAATTAGTAGGCCCTATCCATGAGGATCATTATAGAGAGTGGTTTATTCAAGGGATGTTACCTTTGATCTGTTTAACTCAACAAATGATAGCTACATTGGAAGAATCATTAGAGAAAGCCATGAATATCGAGGCATGGTAGGTTCCCCAGGGAGATTGAGAATCATGAGGCCTCTAGAAGATGCTAATATTGCACAACTACAAGGCCAAATATCTGTCCTAACTAAGAAAATCCAAGAGTTAACCCTTCCTAAAGTTGGTTGACCGCAAGTTTTGTGTACATGATATTATATAGAGGGTCATGTAGCAAATGAATGTCTGATATTGAGGGGTATATGGCCCTATAATACACCAATGTATCCTCATCTAGTTGGACCAACGAGAGGATTTCCACAAGTTTCTACTACAACCCCATTTCATGGACCATATCATACCTTCCTGAATAATCAGGGAGGTCGAAGTAATGAGTATTGTGAGATCTTCAAAGGTAACTAAAATTCCCCATGACACTACTTGATTATATAGAAATATACCCCTACCCCAAATATAATATACTCTGAATTATGTGGATATCCTACTCATACTACCAATCAATGTCGTGCTCTGGATGCTCTTACAGATAGATTAAATCGATTTTCATTCAGGGTCAATGAGGGACCTCAAGGACTTGGAAGAGATTTTGGAGGTGGAGGAGGATTCTTGAGGCATACAAACTAGTATATGAGGACCAACCCTTTGCTATAATTGTGATGAACAAGGAAAATTGGAAAGAGATTTCCCTCTTCCAAGAAGACCCTGGTGTGCACACTATAAGAAAAACACTCATGCTACCGAAGATTGTTTGGATATATTGCTAAATGGGAATATTGGGCCAGGTAGAGGGGAGAAAACCTAATAAATTATGAACCAAAATCACCGAAGGAGACATGCCTAATATTAATATTATCAACAAAGGAGGAGAGTAAACCATTTCAGACACATAAAATCCACATCAGATAAAAATGTAGAAGGATATCCTAGAAAACTTCAAGTATGATCCTATATGGAAAAAGGAATTGTTTAAAAGTGTAGTAAATATGTTTAAACAGATGCAGAGTCTCTCAACACCTAAAGTTGTAGAACCAAGTGTCAAGCCAAATCCCTAGTCACCAAGGATTGGTATAGAATCATCTGCTCGGATAGATACCTTAGGTAAATCACAGAAGGATGTTGATATTTGGTTACACCTATTTTATGATATATTGGATGATGAACAACTTACTGGGAAGTTGGGAACATAATCAAGGTGGCCTTGGGAGCTAAAGGAAACTAAGACAAATTCATCATTTCCAACCTCCCAGAATGTAAGGCAAGTAGAGTTCAATAGAGGAAAATGATGACTTGAAGAGAGTTCAAGTTGAATTCTCATATTGATGACTACTAGATCAAGGATGTTATGCTAGACTTAGGTTCTGACATCAACATATTGTCAAAGAAAACTTGGGAAGCAATGGGAAAGCCAAAACTAGTCTATTCCCCTATTCAGTTGTGGATGGTGAACCAATAGTGCATTTATCCTATAAGAAGGCTGCAAAATGTTGAAGTAGATTTGGTTGGAGTGAGAACAGTAGTCGATTTTGAATTTATTGAAATAATGGGGGAGAAGGACCCATATCCGTATTTCTTAGGCATTTATTCAGTCTACAAAAAATAATGTTTTCATTGATCCTAAGATGGAAACTATGACATTCGAGTCTGATGGCATGAAATAAATATTAAGAAAATAATGTCACTAATAACAGAATCATGGGAGGTATCGAAAAATATTGTTTCTTTTGGCTCAAGGGCACATGCCTCCCATGAATATCTGCAGGTTGATCTAAAGAACAAAGATGATTTCTACACTAATGTTGTATTACCATTTGGAATTAAAGTCTCTAACATGACAGAACTGAGAAGAAGAGAGGAGAATCTTCCCCAAGTTGAATAAAATAGCTAAATGCTTGATGGAAGGAAACACTTAAAATTTTTAACAACATTGTTCAATCATGCAACGAAGCCATACTAAAAAGGGAAGAACTGTTCAAGAGACTCAAAGAGATAGATCTAGAAGGAGGTACTAATGAGGTACAAGACCCTAAATTAATTCTCAACTCAATGTTTCTAACAAAGCAACAATTTGACAAACAAGTTGAGATATTTAAAGGGTTATCATCTGAAATTTTTTATGGCATACTTGAATATAATGAAGATGAAATAGACAATTGGCTAGTTGATTATTCCGTGAAAAATCAAGATATTGAGGAAGAAGTACATGGTATTTATCTTGACTTAAGAGAATTGGAAGGTGAGTTATTCAACATTAAAATCATGCATGAAATAATTTTTTTTATTGAATATTGGTTTAGAAAGGCAATCGACAAATTGACCACAGAAGGGAAATAAACAGTTGAGACAGGTCCTATAACTGTCAATGAAGATAATAAAAGGACAACAACAAGCAAGTGAAAAGATATGAGAGACCATCATAGTAATTTCATGTTGATCATATATTTCTTTCTTTATCATTTTTTCATCCAGTTACTTCGCTTCTTTGACTAAAAAGGTTTAATTGAAATCTAATAACTTCTCCATGCCTTCTTTCCAGGTCTTTCTACTCTATCATCACCCATAATCCTCCTTATACATATTACTTATTGTTCATAATTTCTTTATGGTCCGTGGGCGCCCCAATCTCATTCCTAAGGACAAACACATTTTAAATTTCAAGGCTTTGTAACAAACTATATATTTTTTCAGAAATTCCAAGAGAACTATTTTGGGATCAGTTTTGACTATAGTTTGTAACTGTGATTTTTGAGTATAAAGTATTTGATATTGATCTATCATTATATTTATTTGAGCTCCCTATTCTTTTTACTCTATTAAAGTTCTCTTATGCATGCGTATCGTATTCTTTTATTTTATGTGATCATAAATCTTTAGTTTAACTATGATGGATGTGAGGAAATTTTGTCTATCTTTTTCAAGTGTATGAGGTGTGTGATTCTTGGTCATTTCTCAGGAACTCTATAAAAAAAAAAAAAAAACATTTTCTTCATTGTTATTTTTTCTTACAATCTTTATATTTCTTTGATTATCACGACGAACTTCTTCAAAGTCCTATATTCTAAAAATATAGAGTCCCAAGAAAATCTTAAAACAAAGAGGAGTACCACCTCTATAAAAATGTAGGGGGATTTGTATCCCCGTGAGATTTTCGTTTCGGTCATGACGGATTCAAGAATTAACATTTTTGGCAACTATATTGAGGAAATTAAATTGAAATTTGAAATATGGTTTAGCACATCTTGAAAGATACATGACTTTGCTCTAGGCTGATCAACCCCACCTATAAATTGGATTAAATAATCAATGAAGAATCTTACACCATCTATATAATATTGTAATAATGACAGCCGAGACAAGAGATTAATTGGAAATATCTTGGAAGACATTGGTCCAAGAAGAATAAATAGAAATCCTTCATAGACAAAGGAGAGATGAGTAACAAAATCGAAGAAATGAAATACTAGCTAGAGCAGCACAAGAACAAGATCGGGATTGAATCTGGATGAATACAATAGACCCATTACCAGAAGTAAAAGCAGGAAAATTTGTATTCTAGGAAGTGGGATACATATTCATGAAATATCTTTGGACATGGTGGGAAGAAATGAACAACCGCGAGAAGAACCATGAAGAGAACCATTTGAATAAAGACAAGGAGGTGGAGGGGGAAATCAAGAATACCTAATATTTGGAAACCAAATAAGAGTAAGGGATTCCCCCTTAAATATTCGAGATGAGAAACATGATCTCCCTATTCTCCCTAAGGGTACCTTGAAGGAATTTTCAGGAGATGGAACAATTGATGCCAAAAGACATCTCAACTTATTTCTTGATGTTTGTGATTTTCATTGCGTTGAATATGACGATGTAATGGTAAGGTTATTTATTCATACCTTATCAGGGAGAGCCTATGAATGGTATACAACATCACCTAGTAGGTCAATCGGATCATTTAATGACATTTGAGTCATGTTCTTAACAATGTTCACTCCTCCAATTGCATATCAGACCCTTCTCACCATTTTTACCCTGATTGGTTTGTTGAGGAAGAATGAAAGAATACGATATTTCAATCTCAGGTTCAACAAAACTTTGAGTAATATTCCAGAAGATAAAATACATAATGACCCAGTGATACTTGGTTTTTATAATAATGTAATGCCCCCAAATGTAAAATATGATATCAATATGTCCCAGATGAATACCTTGGAATAAGAAATGATTAAGGCCACTGAGATGGAAGAAATTATGATTGAGGTGGGTGCTGACCCCGATATTTATCTTGGGAAAAGTGCATAGGAAGCTGGGAGGCATAAATATTGATGGTCAAGGGGCCTCTATCTCAAGAATGAATGAAGAGCAACAATCACATCCCACCCAAAATCAAACAATTGGAGGAGGATTTTTTAAGGGAACCATACCAAATGTGAAGGTAGACCCTGTTCTAGCACAAGAAACCAAAAAAAGAATTGAAATTTCACAAATGAATAGAAACATCAGGAAGATGAAAAATGAGATAATCAGATTAAGAAGGGGAGATAATCCTATAGTGAATCAGATAATGTTGATCCAAGAGAAAATAAGAAACCCTCCCCAAGAAAACAGATTCAGGTTTGAAAATACGGATAATCCGCAAAGACAAAGGGTTCCCAAGAAACCAACCCCAAATGAAGTTGTTCTGGATGATATATATGATGACAAAATGTTTGAGCAAGGGAACGATTACTTACTTGATGAAATTTATGAAATTATACAAATGGACAGATGTAAGGTGTCTATGTATATATTTGAAGAAGGCAACAATGAACTTGACTCACAAGATAATGTTGCCCAGACACACACATTTTTAAATAAGTCCAAGAATAAAAATGATTCTAAAAACAAAAATGAGAAAGATAAAGAAAAGGAGAATGAGAAGAAGGCAAATGAAAATGTGATAGATAGTGCTACTAGCAAGAATCAACATATGATGTCAAATCCTACTCAGATGAAGTACAACGTTGTAGAAGACTTGAGTAAGCTAAGGATAACTCTCCCTTTCACAGAGGTAGTAAAGTTCCCTCAACAAAGGGAAAATATTTTGATATTACTAGATGATCCATTTAGAAAAATGGAGGTGGTTGTTATAAGTCTGAAACAAATCTAGAACACATCAATTGTCAAATTGAGAGGTAAAATTCCACCTTTTTATATTTCAATTGAAAATCATGATGTTTCCCTTCACAATTGCTTAGTTGACACTGGAGTGACTAATAATATTATACCACTGGAGATCATGGAGGAATTGGGCATGAACTATACCAAATATTATGAGACCGGTGAAAGTATATATGCAATTTATTCTAGAAAAGTGCCAGCTTATGGAGAAATCAAATATTTTTATTCTTGGATCATTGCGGCTCCACAATGATTGGAAGAATGATTGGAATAACAAGAACATAAAAAATAATACTTGTGTGCAAGGTGATCATTTTTTTTTATATGACAACAAGTATCAAAAGCATCTAGGGAAGTTACAAATGCATTAGCTTGGACCTTCCATAGTTGCAAAAATTCAGGAATCATGAGTTATTAGACTAGTACAACTAAATGGTATTCTTTATCTGGGATGGGTGAATGATGATTTCCTTAAGCCCTACATTTATGCTCCTTGTTGTTGGGAAAAACACCCTATGGACTAGCAAATAGAGTTCAGACTTTGCATGCATATTTGACCGAATAGAAATTAATTTCTACCTACATCCCTAGATTTAAATCCCCTTTTCTCAGTAAATGCATGGAAAGATCCACCTACCTTGTTACCGGTGTTTGATTTTGATCCTCCGTTGTGCTTGATTACTTGTTTGCAATGCTCCTTCCAAAGATGACCTGCACTCAAGACAAACAACAACTATGCATGCATGCTACTTCTATACTAACAGGTTAGAAATCAAACATAAACTAATCAAACCATAGAAAGTTCATGAATTGGGACGGGAAAAGCATTCTCTTTATTACTTAAAATGAGTCAACTTACAAAATTTGAGACCGACCACCACTCCTTGAACCTAATCCTGGGCTCCTCTTCTTCTGTCCTTCAACTACTTTGCTTTAAATCTCCTTTGGCATTAGGAAAGGCTAAAGGGTTGGAACAATGGAGTACGTAAATGGGCAGAGTTTCTTTGCTATATTTTTTCCTCCTCCAAATGGTACCCCTACCCCTTCTTTTATAGGCTAGAAGGAGCTAGGTTTTTGGACAAACCCTCGGCCATGCATGGCTGAGAGTTTCAGTTAACTCACCCATAGCTTTTTGTTTCATCGACAACTTTCCTTTTTTCATGCTTTTGTAGGTACACGTGAGTTGTTGTGAGTCAGCCAATGTGTACATGCATGCAGTAATGGGTTAGGGTGCGTGGGCCTTTACACAAGAGGATTTTCAAAGATTTTTTCAGCAGAGCTTTGGCAAACAAGGGATATGATTTGGCCTGATGCCAGGTAAGCATGTGTGGTGCAATTTAGGGTTATAAAAGATGCCCCCTAATGTGTCAGGTCAGAAGAGCATTTGATGGCCGAAATACATTACCAATATTTACTGATGTGCCAAACGATTGAGCCCAAACATCAGGAACCAGGAGGTGCCGTCTGCAAAATAAAAAATGTCTCACCAAGGCGGGCATACCCATGCTCAGGATAAAATAGAACCATGGCTACCAATCAAATACACTGTAGATCCATGTCAAATAACTATAAAGAGTAGTCACGAACAATACACAGTGGAGCTACATCTCGAAATAAGAAAGATATACATATAGAGTATCCATATTCCAGAAGATGATTCGGCCTTATGGCTAGAGATGAGATCTTCAGAGCTTGAGAAACAACTTCAAAATCTTCAAAACTCAGGTAGGAGTGTAATATGAGTGTATGACTGCACTACCCAGAGGTATTCGACGGCTCATCGGTCATTAACATGATAATCTTGATGATCACACTGAAGGCTTCAATGATTTCGAACAAGGACTTGATTGGATGTTCAGGATGGCCAGGTATGCAGACAAGAGACATTTTGTAGAGGGTCCAACTTAGGCTTAGTGACAAAATTCCCTTGGACAATAGCACAACAAGTGATGAGACTCAGGCAACATATATGTTAATCATAAGTCTATGAAGCAGGAGGCAACGCAAACTCTCCATATGTTTGGAAGAATAACCAAACGGTGGAGGACACAACTCTATATAGCGAGAAAAGATTCCTAAGGTCGTACTACATTCCATAGTCTGATGATCAAATGGACAGATGTGATTTATCCAATGGCGACTCATTATGCTGCCAATAAAGAAAATACTTTTTCCATCCTCTTTTTGGGGTATATTTGATTTTTTTGTTCTTTTTGATAATTTTGGAAAAAGAAATAAAGGAATAATACATTACAGTGGAGGAACGAGTATTTCAAACATACAAGCTCAAGGCACGAGGACAAGACAGATGTTTTGGTAAATTGATACTCAGGAAAAATCCTCCGGCAGCCAAAGGTGTTAAGATGTAGAAGCAAACTGTCACAAGGCTGGTGGATAAGGTATACAAATGCGGTTGATAAAACACACAATGGTAACGTCCTTCGATGTAAGTTTAACGAGCCCAAAGAAGGTAAGCTCAGTGGTTTTTCATATTTAGAGAGTCTGAAAAAACATAAAAGGAGACTCCATTGGGGTACCTTTTTCAAATATAGTCTAGTCGGTTCGAAAAAGGGATAAACTAGCACCGATTAGACATCGATTCAAAACCATTTTAATGAGTGTGACAAGGACAAGATCACTCAGCTATTTTTTCACTTTTAAGGAGTCTGAAAAAAGCTTAACTATGGACTCCGTCAGGAATATTCTTCTGGACCAATTTAATGAGTGTGAAAGAATAAGGTCACTCGACGATCTTTTCAATTTTAGGGCATATGAAAAGAGCTTAACTATGGACTCCGTGGGGGTTTCTTTTTCGTAAGTTTAGTCCCTCAGGCCCGAAAAAGGGATAAAATTATACCTGAGAGTACTCTTCTAAAGAATGTAAATTCGATAGAGTATAATTTTGTTCGTACAGTTGACCGTCTGGACTGAAAAAGGGGTAAACTATCGCCGGACAGACGTGACTTCAAATTTTTCTTTAACTAGCGTGAAAGGCCACAAGATCCCTTGACAATCTTTTCATTTTTAGAGGGTCTGAAAAGGGCTTAAAAGGAGACCCGTTTATTTTTGGGAGTCCTGAGGGTGAGACAAAGAGTGAAGAAGAATCATGCAAATGAGGCTCAAACTCATATTCAGGAAAGACTACAAGGACCCCTGAGCCTACAGTGTTTTAGAGACGGCATGGACACCATAATGCAACCAGGACCTACCTAGGGCATCCATGTTCTGGTAAGCTTTACCGCCAAGTTGCGACACTTCTAAAGTAGATATGATGGTTCCATGTCACAACCTAATGGGATCGATCCTATAGAAAAGGAAAAAGACAATGAGACACAAAAGTTGGGGTAATAACCTAACCTATATGCTCAAGTTGATTCTTGGAAAAAAAATTATGGACCGTCAAAATTTTCTCAAAACTCAAAAAACGTGTCCCAATACCTGATCAAATCCCTCCCATATAATGGTGTGATCCAGTGCTTGAATGTACAGATTTTTTACTGGAGTACCACATTACCAGAGTTCATGAAGAGGCAATTGACAGATTGCCGATAGCATACACAAAGGAATTTCGGGTTCGGGACGATCTTCTGTTCATTTTTCTTTGAGAGGGTTCCGAGCTTTAGCTGTCGGGAAGTAGTACGAGAACATCAAGCCTCATTTCTTGCAGTGTGTAGATGGGCAGTATTACTGCCGTGACAAGGTGGTGGAAGGACCAATGAGTCCTTTGATGATGACTTCTTTGCGTGGCTATCATGGCAGATCCCTGTGATCAAGGACTACCCATATGCAGGGATAGATTTTTCTAGAGATCCTGAGATACCCGTGCCTCCTGGTGAGGATCAAAGGGAGATGGGTAAGTCTCCACCTTTGTAGTTTTTTTTGTTTGCATATGTAATTTTTATGTCATTTTTGTGATATATATCATTTTTTTGTATGCCAGTGTATTTGACGGGTAAATGTTTGTTTCATGCAGACGTGGGACCCGTGCGACCTGCCGATTATGCACAAAACAGGCGTCGTCCTTGGCCAGAAGCCGCAGTTGCCGCCGCCGGAGGAGCAGCAGTAGCAGGGAACCTCCTAGACGAGGAGGCTGAGAGAGTTGTTAGACGAGTTGAGTGGAACTTCACTGCACTCACTCACATAGTCCCGATGGCAGAGATAGAGGACCTATCGCCATCCATGCAGCCTCATGTAGTGGGGGCACCTCGGACGTGGATCCAGTTGTTTAGGTGTTTAGCCCATGCTGTGGACTATTATAACTGGGCCCATAGGCCCTAAACCTATTTAGACCTTTTACGTGCCACGAGCACTTACTTGTATATATGTTTAGAGGGCATAAGCCCTGTGACTCATTATTAGTCCCATTTTTGAGGCGCTTGCGTCCATCTATGTACTCTGGTTGTTTTATGATGTTATATATGTTTTTTTGATATTTTGTGTCTTATGGATCACGTGTGCAAAAATGTATTTACATGCTTATGTCAATGTTCTTTCATATGTGTGCAAGATGCCAATCTAAAATCTGATTAGCTAGAGTATCTGTAATTTGGTTTAATTTCCTGGGAACATGAAAATATGTAATATAATCAAAGTTTCGTTCTAAGAGATGTACCCTAAGGAATCGTCGGTGTAAAGTTGGATCATGAACTCGGTATACTCTGTTTAGCTGTGACACAACCAGTTGAGCGTTGAGATAGACTTGGATATGAGAGATACCCAATGACAAGGCATCACGAAGAAACTCAATAATTGCACTATACTCGATGACATTATTTGTAGTGTCACCTAACCATATACCTCCAGAAGATAACAACTGGCCCTGAGGTGTAAAGATTACCCAAGCTGTGGAGGCAAACCTCCGCGTGTGCCAACTAGCACCGTCTGCATACCCAACGAACACCTCAGAATCACTTGACATCTTCCATATTGATGAAAGAGAACATTAATGACACATCCATAACACTTAAAATAAACTAAAAAGTAATAGTACTATTAGCACTTGGTAAATATCCTAGAGGTTGAAAGAGAAGAAATCTACAAAGGTAACCTTAACCAACCACTTTTAAAGCTAGGATCTAGCCCTTCCAGCTTCAGAGAGGGATCTCTCTATAAGATTTAACTTTGTTTTTGATTTCAAATATTAGGCTAGGTATAGAAGCTATAGGTTTTGTTGTAAAAGGGGTTTTTGAAGTTGGTTGAGACAATCTACACATCCATTGGGCTATGGGGTCTGTATTTAAACAAATGCTTGATGCAACCAGAAATGCCAAAGAAAACCTTCATAGGGAGAGATAATACATCCACTGGATCTTTAGGAATTAAAATGATGGACAAAAGAAAAGATAAGGGAAATAACTTCAACTAACAAGCAGTTAAGAATTTCTTAATTGAAGATATTGGAAGAAAAACACTTAAATCTTTAGAATCGGAAATAGGGTATCAAAGATAAATCCTGCAACATTACGTTATTCATAAAGATTAGTCCAGAAAAACAAGATGATCACAGAGTAGAAAAACATTTAACTAAGAAGATTACGTCACCAGTAAACATACGCAAGAATCCTGTAAATGCCTCTTCTTTATTAATGGCTGATCTTTCTCAAAAATATTACAGTTTGATAGCAATAGGGTGTGTGAATCAACCACCCTCAATACTTCAAAAGAAGAAGTATTTATAATTCAAAATAAAAACGTTCCTGTCATAACTGATCAGGACGTGCTCATGCTAATTTTAGTCTAACTAAATTAACTAATCAAAACTGCTTGATGACTCATTACAACTGTATGTAGAATCTCTGGGGTAGGCCATTGGCGAGGTGTCTTCGCAACCTCTTCTAACTGGACAGGTGACTGGATGGTGACAACTCATCTACTAATCTAGTAGATCACATAGTTCTTCCCATCTCATATGACCTGGCACTGTGACTTTAAGTAATCTCCGATACACTTCATCCATGTCTGTATATTTAGAAAATGTAGGCTTGATGATGAATATGTGCTTAATCTCATGCTGAATACTGATATCTAACTGCAAGGCATCCATGAAGGCTCTTCCTATGATGCTTCCCTGTATACCTGCAAACTTGGAACTGTCCTTCGACACTTCAGTCAACCTTTTCTTGTAATCAGGGAGTGTCATTAATTTGTCATTAATGACCTTCAGACCAGGCAGGCCCTTCCTTTGAAGAGCATCTATCTTATTGAAAAAATTCTACACTCCTTGATCCATGACTTGAATCTTTTCCTCAAGATGAAGCATGAGACCTCTTTTGGTTAGAACCCTTTTCACCTCCAATATGGTTTCTGTCCTATCCTCAATCTTCAATTCTTCGAGTTCCTCCATGGTCTTGGAATTTAGGAACCTTATGATTTCATTAGCTTGCACTGGCATGTCTCCCATCTCCATTCTGATTTTTTCCACAGCCTGTTTGCTCCTCTCGAGCAACTCATTTTGTTCAAACATGATTTGAACCATTGGCCAGATTTCATTGATGGATTTTGAAATATCTGTCCACACAATCTCTTTGACCTCAGCCAAAGTCTTTCCTGCCATAGTCTATTTCTAGAGCTACTGTAGATCCTTCCTGATTTGCTCATTCACCTGTTTCTCTTTGGATAGACTTGTTTGGAAAGAGGTTTTTAGCTCTTGGAGATTCTCCACTTCTTTCTTAAGCCTGCTGATTTCTGACTCTTGCAGGTTCATTCTCTCCATAGACTTGGCCAGGTCTGTTGTTCCCTCTGGTAGGGGCACTGATGTCGCAGATGGAATGATTGTCACTATTGTTGTGCTCAATCCTGTAATTGGGATAGCACTCAATGGAATTCCTTCCATTGGCTTTGCCTTCTCTTTCTCCTTTATCATTATTTCCATCTCTGCCTCCATCTCTTTTAACTGAGCATTCTACTCCATGAGTAATTTCAACATCTCATCCTTTTCACCTTCCTTTTCATCTATCTCCTTTGCCTGTGGGTCCTCTGTTGGAGGGAGCTTTAGTTGTTTTCTTAAGGAAGCAATGTCAGAATTTTTCTTTTTGATCATCTCTTCGGCAGCCTTGATGTTCGCCGGGTCATAACTGACCTTGAGGACCAGCTCCTCCAATGTCTTGATCCTGTTGTCTTTTGCGAAAGATGATATTTTCTCTAGCTTAAGTTGTGTCTGAGCATTGTGCAAAGATATCCAAAATTTTGATGCAGAAGCCAAAGCGTGGGCCAATGTGTGAAAAACCATCTCACTTATTTGTTTGTGCAGATCCATCTAATTTGTTGGATGCACGTCCTTCGCCTAAAACTCGAAGGTGGCCCTTTTGTAGTCTGATATCACCTTGGGATCTGGCACCTGTTCTTGGAGGTAAGCCATATGCATCATACCCTTTTCTGTATCACATGTTGAGAGAAGTCTATGCTGAGCTGTGGAAGACTGCTTCTGGAACTGGGCATAAGTGCTACTAGTGAGTGTCTGGTTCTTCTTCTTGATCAAGTCATATTTTTCAAAAATGCCCAACTTGGGCATAGTCTTGCTTGGCAGAGTATCTAAGGGAGAATCAATGGATTTTAATGTTGTTGTTATTCCCTTATATTGACTTGAGCCAAAAGGTAGAGTGACTGGATTGATCTTTGTGGTGGTCACTGTGGTAGCTGGGACTTCTTGTTCTACTGTGGCGCCGAGCATTGAAACTGTCTTCGCCTTTTTGGAGTGAATTTGGAATTCCTTTGATGACACCTCTGTTACAGGAGGATATGAATCCTGTCGAGGCCTCTTCTCCTTGAGGACCTGAGGTGTGGTAGCGGGTAACGCACTTGCTGAGGGCATAGGCTGTTCCAAGTCCATCAAAGTGTCAGGCAGCCATACTATCTGATTTGCAAATTTCTCGATCTCTGGCTTGGACTCATGAGCATACAGGGCATTTTTGTTTTTTACCCTCATATATGAAATGATCCCGTATGGATCATAGTGCCAGATGAAACTTGAAGAGAATTTCATCTCCTTCAACATTCTATCTGCTTCTTCCCCTGTGCCTCGGCTATTGCAGATGAAAGAACCAATTTGCCCCTTGATTCTCAATTGCTTTTTTTTCTTCAGGGAAACAAAGTGAATGTCATCAGAATTCATAATTTGCCTAATATATTCTAATGTGAAAACCCTTACTGGAACATATTGAGGTAGTTTGTAAGGTGCCAATTCGCACCCAAAAACTCTGATTTCAGTGTGGTTCTGACATAAATACCAGTCTCCGGTCTTAGCGTTGTCCGAGAGATGCAGAATTCTCTGGACTTCATTATTTATTCATGGCTCAGGCATGCCAATCAACATGCTTACCACAGGGTGGTAAAACTAGTCAATGAACGCTGTGAAGTCATATTCAACCGAATTATGTTTCAGAAGAGAAGTCCACGCTGTGACTGGCTGGGGCCTCCCATCGGCATCCATTTTCTGCATGGAGAAATTGAACCTGTCGGCTTGAAAATAGACGAACATGTAAGCCAGAATGGATGAATACCTAAACATGCCTTCCATGGTGAAATTAACAAATTGTTCATGGATATTATTGGCCAAGAAGGTGTTGTAGTCGAACTGCATGGTCGGTTGTTCATCGTTTGAGAATATGGACAGAAAACCCAGGATGGGCTCATCTACCCATTTATCAGAATAGTAACCAAGCAGGGCACAGAGGGTAGAAATGATTTGATTACCTTTGGTGGAGAACATGGAAGAAGGGTAAGGGGGATTGGTGGTAGGGAGTGGAGCGGAAGTGGGGAGAAAAAGCTCAAAGATTTGAGCTCTCTGGGGGAATGTCATTTTCTAATATAGTTCGGTGAGGATTTCTAAGTTGAATGGGGACGCAGATTTCGCGTGGGTAATTTGCATCATCTGATCAATATCTTCAGGGGTGATGAAGAAAAGGACGTTTCCAGATGAAGAAATGATGGCTTTCTGGTCGGGGATGTAATGGGCTTGGCATTTGAGGGAAAACTCAGGGAAATTATGAATCTGGGGGAAGAGATACAAGGGCAAATTGGACTCCCAGAGTCCGATTTCATCGCTCTGGTCCAGGAAAACCTCCCGGAGCCATGACTGAAGATCAGCGAAGTCAAAACTGCATATAGTATCGGCTATCAAGCGATCTTTATTGACCAAGGGAATTTTATCCAGGTCAATCGGAGTAGGAAGAAAAGGATTCTCTTCCTCTTCCGATTGTCTTGTCTTTGACACCATTTCAACAACTGTACCTGCAATAATCAATACGTTAGTGGGGTCGACTGACTGTAGGTGAAAACAATGTGGGAGCAATGGAGGAATAGGAGGTTTCTGGCGCGACGGATGAATAACGACTGAAAAGGGAAAACGGTAGTTTTATTCAAAAATTGGGGTCGGTTAGGCGCGGGAGATAGGTCAGCAGGATAACGGGTATGTTATCCTGTAATAACTGGACAACGGGTCACTAGGGATGAGGTGGCCTATGACAGTGGCCAAAGCATACGGATGAGTGACATGGAGACATGTGATTTGAGGTAAAAGTCGTCGAAGGGGGATGGACATGAATGGAAAGAGTAAAGGCCTGACAGCAGGGACTGACAGCAGTCATGGGATGGGACTTGATCAGGGGATCAAAATTTGCTCAATTTTCAAAGTGCTCGGATTGAGACGAAAACCATGCCATTGCGTCCGTCTCGTTTTCCTGATTCCGGCGGTATATTTATTTTCGTAAATGGAGTCCGTATGGAGGAGATATCGCGATTGTACTGCCAAGTCAAACAGGTCAAAATAGGGATGCTGACTGTACCTGTCCGTATAGTCCGTACGGCCACGTGGAGGGCCGTACCATCATGATGACGTGGCGCTCATCGATTGGTTGTTTGTTGGCACATCCTTATTGGTTGATTGTTGTCCAATTAGAAGTTGACACGTGTCCGATTGCAGGCGAATAAGAAGGAGACACGTGGCCCAATTCATGGGTGCCACGTGTCCCCATTTGTTTGGTTTATTATGTTATGCAAAATATTGTTGGGAGTCTGCGGGTTTGAACCCGGGACCTCCCCCCACTATGTAAACTTTAATACAACTCTGCTAACCAATAGTCCCGCCATTATTCCTTGTGAATAGAATGGTCGGGCTCATATTTAAGTTTGGGTATAAGCATTGTTTGAAAGGGGGGGGGTCGGGGCCAAGCCCCGACCCACGGTATTATAACATAACACATATATTATGTGTTAATACAAACGCGCGCGCAAATTATATTTCATAACCATTGTATTCCGTATATATATATGTTGTATGCGTTGTAACCAACGGTTAAACGCGGGATTTGTAACACATATTTTAACCAATGGTTAATACGTGCGGGAGTTGTGACCGTTTGAACGGTTGAACCACTTGTTTGCCAAAACGCGCGGTCATGTGGCCATACGACCCAGTGCCGAGGCGGTTGGGGGCTGGAGGCACCCTAACCGTCCTACGATTTGCACCATTGGCACGGTTGCGCCCGGTGCTAGGTTATAACGCGCGTTTGGAGCGTGTTCCAGGTTCATGGATGGAAAAGTGCAGATTGTAGAACCAGAGACAGCAAAGAAGGAGGGAGACTTCAGAGGAGGCTATCTTCTTCATTTTTTGACCGTTTCAGGTGCCGTAAAAGCCTAGACAGGGGTTTTGGCACGCTGCGGATCCATTGGAGTAGTCATTTTGTTGATTTGAGCACTGTAAGACTTATTTTTAAGCACTTTGAGCAATTTAATATAAAAGATCCATTTGGAGGCTGGACCAGGAGATGTAGCCCGGAGTGGGGTGAACTCCTTTATCAAGTTGTTGTGTTTATGTCTTATGTGCAATGATTTATGATGCTGTCTATGTTCATTTCTACATAAGTAATCCATTATTATGTGTTGCAAATTGATCCGGTTGCCTTAAACACATAACATTTCACTTGCAATTTAATTTAATCAAGTTTATCAAGTCTTCGTCATATTTTTAGATCAGGACTCAAACCGGGCGCAGGTGGGACAAGTGGGCTTAGTGGAGGGTGACACACCGGAGTAATGGAGGCTTTCAGATGGCATACGGTGAAAAGACTTTCGGACCAATAGGACAGTGCCAACTGTAAAAGGGGCCCACTGTGGAGAATATTCTTTCCGGACCCCCCCCATTTAATTAAAAGAAAAATGCCAAGGGGGGTCCGGAATACATCGTGATCCGTTGATCTGTGCTCTGGTCTCCTGACCGTATATCTTAGCGTGCTCTTTAATACCCATTCCGGACCCCCCCCTCCATTAAAGGTAGAACGGAGGGGGGGGGTCCGGAATCCAATGTGAACCATCGATCTGAGCACTCAGTTTCAGGCTGTCCAGATGTACGCCCGAGCTATTACCAATTCCGGACACCCCCCCCCTCCGTTAAAGGTAGAATGGGTGGGGGGGGGTCCGGAATCCAATGTGGGCCATGGATTCATGCGCTCTGTTCTGGACTGTCCAGATCTGTGTGAACATTATCGCCGATTCCGGACCCCCCCCCCCCTCCGTTAAAAGTAGAACGCTAAGGGGGGTCCGAAATGCTATGTGAGCCGTTGATCAAATCGCCGTGATCTGGACCATGAGAAAGTGAATGAAGCATAGGTCGGGAGCGGGAAAAGTCATGTATAGGAAAAACTTAGGATTAGTGCTTTCTTACAGGTTTTTTCCGATTTTGTCATAGACACCACCAAGGGGACCTTATTTAAACTACCCTTAGGAAATGGGGACTTGATGTAGCATTTTCTTCAAGTGGGTTTTATTTGGGCAAGGCAAGCAAAGCAATTAATCTAACTTCTAACCTACTTTCACAAGGCAAATAACCCAGATTAAACTGTTGGGTTAAGATATTATTTTTCCTAAGGGCTATCTGACCAGGATTAGACGGTCTAATCAGATTTATTCACTAATTCAATCCTAGGGGCTATCTGACCAGGATTAGACGGTCTGATCAGATTTATTCACTAAGCTAACCTAAGGGCTATCTGACCAGGATTAGATGGTCTGATCAGATGTATTCACTAACCTATAAACATTGAAAATTTAAAAGAAATTGGTCATGTTTGAAAGGTATGACCAAGTTACTGTTATTGCATGGGGCTTTTTGTTTCAATTCTTTTATGCCCTCTTTTCTTTTTCTTTTTCTTTTTTCTTTTTTCTTTTCTTTTCTTTTCTTTTTTCTTTTTTCTTTTCTTTTTCTTTTTTCTTTTTTCTTTTCTTTTTCTTTTTGCAAAATGAAAAATAAATTTCCAATAAGAACACTAGATACAGATAATATCCATAATATCCAAGTCATAAGTTGATTCCCATAATTTATGGGGTGATAACAAGTACAAAGACTATACATATGTTACAGAAAGTTACCCATAGTGACCTGTCTATGAGTAATACTTCTTGAGGTAGAGCCCATTTCTAGGCTCCGCCAAAGCATTCACTTCAAAATCAACTAAACAATAAGAACCCTTTTTTAATACCTCTTTTATGATGAAGGGTCCGAACCACATGGGTTTAAAATTTCCTACCCCCAGGGGGTCCTTATCTTGGTCATAGAATAGGACAAGGTCACCCTTAGAGAAAATCCGAGGACGAACGGACCTATCATACTGACACTTGACCTTATGTTTGTGAGCCTCATTGGCCAGGGCCGTATCGCGATGCTGCTCAAGGTGTACTAATTGTTCTTCAAGCGGAGAAGTGTCTAGCAATAATTGTACTACCAATTTTAGAGATGGGATCTGACATTCGATGGGCAAGACTGCCTCCAGCTCGTAAATGAGTTGAAAAGGTGAGAAGCTGGTTGTAGTCTTAATAGATGTTCGGTAAGCCCATAATTCCGAGTATAAAATCAAATGCCAATTTGACTTGGCTGAGTTGATAGTTTGTTGTAGAATAGTCTTAAGAGTTTTGTTTACAGCTTCCACCTACCCATTGGCTTGCGGGTAGTAAGGTGATGAATTCTCTTGCCGTAACCCAAGATTTGATGTTAATTTGGTCATCATTTGGTTCTGAAAGTGACGGCCATGGTCAGTGACAATCTCTCTTCGAACGTCGAACCTTGCTATGATCTGGTTGAATAAGAAAAGAGTTGCAGTCTCTCCATCATCTTTAAACGTTGGCATAGCTTTGACCCACTTAGTGAAGTAGTCAACAACTACGATGATATAGCAGTGCCCCCTTGTTGACGGGGGGTCGCAAGTAGTGTAATCAATCCCCCACTTTGTGAAGGGACCAAATGTAATGATAGGAAACATAGGAGCGGGATGTGCCCTCATCTTCCGAGAGAAGATTTGGCATGGATGGCACTTCTTGACCGATTCGATACAATATTTGATAAGTGTTGGCCAGAAGTAACCTGCTCATAGAATCTTTTGGGTTGTTTCCAACCCAGAAAAATGACCGCCACAAGCTCTGGTATGGAAATTGTTGAGCACGATGATGGCCTCCTCATGTGTGAGACATCGATGTAAGATGCAGTCTACACCTCTTTGATACAATGTATCATCGAGTATGAGATAATTCTTAGCCAGATGGCATATCCGCCAATGATCGTCACAAGAAGCAGAGGTGGGGCACTTCAAAGTTTGGAGATAGATAAGTATATCTTTGTACTAGGGATCTGAAGATGTAATCGGAAACATATCTCCCTGGATAGGCGATTCCTCAGGCATAACATCACCTGACTCAACCGAATGTTCTGAAATAAGCTCTGCGAAAACCAATGACTTTTTGGACTTTGCTGAAACAAAGTCTAAGTCAAATTCTTGGAGGATGACTATCCATCTACTAATTTTTCTGCCTATAACTCGTCGTGTCAACATGTACTAGAATGGATTCACAACAATAATGATAGTGGTCTTGCGAAACAAAACATAGTGACGGAACCATTGAATAGCATGAACTGCTACCAACGCAAGTTTTTTGATATGAGAATAATTGAGTTCCAGTCCTACAAGGCCTCGACTCAGGTAATAGATCACGTATTCTGAGAATGAATCATCTTCCTAAACTAAAACCATGGCACTGGTTGACTATGCGACAGCCAGATATAATAAGAAATCTTTGTTATAGTTAGGTGGCCATAGCAGAGGTGCAGTTGTGAGGGCAGGTTTTAATGCATCGAAAGAGCGTTGAGTGGCTTCATCCCAGAAAAAAGGAACGTCTTTCTTTAGTAAATGCATAAATCCCTTGGTGATTTCGGCATAGTTGGCGATGAAGCATTGTAAGAAGTTCTCCTTGCCTTGTAGACTCTGAAGTTGTAGGATTGTGCATGGGGGCGGCAACTGGATTATTACCTCTACCTTAAGAGGATAGACCATGATCCCTGTTGTTGATACAATGAAACCTAACAAACGTCCTGACGTTACGCAGAAGCTGCACTTGTTTGGATTCAAGCGAATGTTGGAAATACTAAAACAACTGAGAGGGGGGGGGTGAATCAGTTGTGTATAAGATTAAACAATTTTATACTTATTAAAACATTATTAATATTTCTTCATGTGGTCATCAACAATGTACAACATATGAACAAAAAAAAAAATCATCAGTTACACATGAAGTACACACAGAGATAGATTTTCACGAGGAAACCCATAAAGGGAGAAAACCTCTTCTTCTTCGAAATGATAGGCAGTCTTTTGCAGTTTTGTACATCATTTACAATTGAGAACCAACTCAATGTGAGGCTGCTACCTCTGTTTTACAAGCTACAACTT
>ML781336.1:1745180-1769462 GCA_009831015.1 Picea engelmannii
ATATGAAATAATGAATACACAGACAATTACACAGATAAATCAATTCTTACCAATCTTTCTTTGTATTTGATCTTCAACAAACTGTTCTTCAATTCTTTTATTCTTCTGGTTGTTTGACATGTCAGCTCTGCATCACCCTTTCTATTATGTTCTTTCTATGCTTCTGTTCTTCTTCTGCTCTCCATTTCATCTCACTCTGTCCATTTTCTTCCTCTCCTGCTACACCTCTGCTCTTTTCCTTTTCTTACTGTTCACTCATTTTTCCATACGGAGCAACCAACCCAACTCAGTCTCGTTCATATTATTTTATACAAGTTACCTTCACGATTCCACTTCCCCTTCCAATCGGTAATACGAGAACATCTATCTTGGCAACTGAAACGCTAACCAATTTGTCATAATCAGTCTGTTTCTCTTAACGGATTCATAACTGAAGCGTTAACATGTGAGGAAGAACAACAACCCTCCGATCAATACTTGATCCAACGATTCAGATCAAATCAGGATTTCACTCATCGTGATTTCGGCATTTGCGATGTCAGAAATCACAAGTCCTCCAGACTCGCGATTCTCTGATTCACGATGGCTCCTTTCATACGCTAGCCCTCCTGAGCTTAGTTTCCGGCCAACATGACCTTCACTCCATGACCACAACCTTATGTCTCTCTATCGGGATTTCGGTGTTCTTCATGTTCACTGTTCTTTTCACTTATAAATCCATATCCCGATTCGCGAAACTCCGACATGGTCTAAAATCAACGATCTAGATCATAGCCTGATCTGACAGCTCAGATTGTATCGCGATTTTGCATCTCACGAAATCGGCACTCCTGAGGTCAAGTGACTTTGTCACTTCAAAGTTCCGATCCCCGATGCCGATGCACCCCTTTCCACGTGCTAGCCCTGCTGGCTATAGGCCTCGGCCCATATGAACGTCAACACATGACCTCGGTCAAGCCTCTCATCGGGGTTTTGACATTTTAGATGTCATCATGCACACACCTATAGAATTCCCGATCCTCGATTCTCCGATGACGGAGATCAACGGTCTAGATCTCATTCTTATCCAACGGCTGTGATTACATCGCAAAATCGCATATCGTGATTTCAGAGTTTCTGTTGCAGTGTGTTCTTGACATATCAAAGTCTCGATCGCCGATGCCTCTGCTGATGTCACACGTGGTTTGACACATGTTAGATCCTGCCACGTGTCACTCTGATTCGTGACTTGCATGTGCCTGAAGTGTTAAATCTACCTGACACCTGTCATTCCCTGGTTGTGCCACGTGTCCCTGGGTGACGTGGTCTACCGTCGTGAGTTGGATCAACGGTCTAGATCTCATGTTGATTTGACGGTGCAGATTCAGTCAGGATTTCGCATATCGCGAAATCAAGATTTTCATTGAATTGTTTTCTTTGCATATTGAAACCCCGATCCCCAAAACTCCGATGAAGCCTCCTGTCTACAAGTGGATGGTCCCGATATCTTCTTGATTTAACGGCTGCGATCAAATCATGAAATCGCATATCGCGATTTCGGGGTTTTCGATGTCAAGTGAATTGGATATTTTCAAAGTCCCTATCCCCGAATCTCCGATGATTTATCTCCCTCGCAACTTCTGCAGATCTGACGGTTGTCGGCCTTTAGGGAAATTTGAATGGAATCCAACGGTCACTGGATCTGTGTCTTTCTTCTTCTCTGTAAGCTCTCACTCCGTGCGTTTTCTTCAATGCTGTTCCTCCTGAGCTTTTACATCCGAATCCCCAAGGGGTTTTATCCTTCTTATCCTACCGTCTCCACTGTTGCCATTAATGACAACAACCATCAACACGTACTCGTTGCTTGTTCAATATTTTCCAACAGCGAATCCTAAAGTAGCGACAACGTTTGAAGATTAGTCTAAGGTGTATGGGATGATCCATTCTCTTACAAGAGTGTGATGCTAAATCATCTAGGTAGGCCTCAACTATATGCTTGAGGTCATGAAAAGAAAAATACATGGCCCGCTGGAATGTGGCTCCATCATTTTCAAGGCCAAAAGGCATCTTACGATATGCGAATGTACCCCACGGAAAAATGAATGCCATTTTATGTTGGTCTTTGGGTTTGATTTGGATTTGATTATATCTCAAAAAACTGCCCATGAAAGAAAAGGCTTCACAACCAACACATTCATCAATGATCTGGTCAATGAATGGTGTTGGAAAATTATCTTTGGGACATGCCTTGTTTAAATCAGGGAAATCGGTACATACATGAATCGTGCCTTGTTTTTTATTGACCGACACAGGATTTGACACCCATTGAGTCAAATGGATAGGATAAATAAAACCTGCCTTTAGCAATTTCTCAACCTCAATATTGATGGTTGTTGCTTTCTTGGGATTAACTAGACGAAGTTTTTGTCGAACAGGCTTGAAATCAGGATACGTTGTGATTTCATGGTCAACTATTTTTGGATCGATACCTAGAATTTTCTCATAAGACCAGGAAAAAACATTGCGGAATTCTTTGAAAAGATCCATGTAAATTTGAATCTCTTCGAGGGAGCAGTCCACTCTGACAAAGACATTCTCCACAATGCCAAGGTTTCGAGAGATGTTGATGGGTATAGTTTCAGCGATAGTCGCCATATTTCCCTCAGCATAAATTTCATGTGTAGCTAAGAGATTAATAGGACACGGTTGATCTCTCGTCATGGTAACGATGAATTCTCCTGCTTCGATTCAACTTAACTCTGGGAGAAAATATGATTTGTGATGAAGATGTTCCCAAGGTTTGTCTAGACTAGTCATTGCTTCGATTACTGCTTCATCAGAAGGCAAGACTAAGTCTAACGAATCGATGTTAGCGAGAGAACCCTGAGCCCAAATAGGCTCTAGAAGTGGATCTAACTCTTGTGCAGGAGTTGGATCAGGGTTAGCTGAAGCTTGTTGGACTAAAGAGTACGCTACCTCAGCGACAGACAAGGGCACGAACATGCCTGGGTGCCCTGTCTCATCCATCATGGATGATGGGAAAAGAAGAAACCAAGGATCCTCAAAGTAAGTCATGCAGAACGACGAAACTTGAAAAATCTCAATCTTATGGTGATTAGATATAAATTTGATATCGTCATGAGGAGGTGGGTAATCGAAGGTACCCATCAAGGATGGGCACAAACCAACTCCTATGTTAACTACACCTGGTTGAGGATTATCAATCATCGGGACCGTGGACGCCCCCAAAGCTGGGTCAAGTCTGGAGAAAGACAATTGATCGATGGTCACTATCTGACCCTTGTGTGGAAACAACAAGACTCGAAAAACTGTAGCAACCACAACTTGCATAGCATAAGTCCAACTTCGTCCTAAGAAAAGGTTATAGTCGAGGGGAGCATCGAATACCTCTACCTCGACACACACGGTTTTCCCTCCTAACTGCACAGGGAAAGAAGGAATGATGCCATGTGGTCGGAATGAACAACCATCGAAAGCAGTGAGGAGAGTAGGTGATGGAGACAAAACGGGCTGGCCAATGGCCTTCCAGTAGGCTAATGACATAACGCATGTCGAGGCGCCCTCATTGACCACTGTGCCGAAGATATTTCGAGTAAAAGTTTTTGTGGGATGAGCCACTACTATCTGAAATGCTACGTGGTAAGGCAAAAGAGGTTTTAAGTCGGTTGTATCTAACATGATGGTACTCAGATTATAAGACTCAGTAGAGACCAAAGCAATTAACAAGGCTTTCCTCTGAGTAGGGAAGCTTTGGAGGACCTCCAAAGTAGACATCGCACAAGGGGTTTGTGATAAATCCTCCACCATTGAGTAATTCTGGGTGGCCCTTGTGTTTGGGTTGTGAGAAGATTTTTTAAATGCACCATTTGGAATGCATGTCATTGTTTCTCCCAATGTATTCTCAACCTGTAGAGGAAGAGATGGGAGATCATCTTCTTTACCCTTCTCAGAAGCACTTGGTTTACTATAATCGTGCGCTCTAGTTGATATGAAAGCATCACCCCTAACCATATACACGTTCGTGGATGAGGGATTGTTTGGAGGTGGGCAGGTTTCTTGGCTGCCCCATTCTATGCTCGTAGAGGCTTGAGTTATATTTTGCCCATGTTGAAAGGGATTAGTCAACACTGCTTGTTGTTGCTGTGTGGAAAACGTTTGGGCCTCTGCAAGTCGAGGACAAATATGGGTCGGGTGGTCTTCCGCGCACAAGTTGCATGGATACCTAACCTTTCATTTTTCTGTGTTGTCCCCGCCAGCATTATCAATGGGTTTTTTATCCCCCTCACCCTTCTTTCGTTGTTTTTTCTTCCCTTCAGCCTACTGGGTGGCCTTTGGGTTAGTCGACTGCATGATGTGTACTTTCGACGTTTGGGTAGGGGGAGTAGCCAAAGCAGTAGTTTGGTTGGCCACTGTATGTTGTATGGATACCTATTTCAACTTCTTTGTCAATTGCTCAGCAGGTTTGGTTTGTGCTGAACCAACAATACCATCGGCATGTGGTCCATCTCTGTGTCTAGTTTTATCCAGTATCGAATGTGGGGCATCTGGAAAGATGTTGTATAATAAACCAGACTGAGAATAGATGAGCTCAAACTGTTGAGCCCTCATGATGGCATCTTCTTCGGAGAAAACTCCAGATGTCGCGACATATTTGGATAACTGTGGGACCAAAGACTTAAGGAACCACTCAAGAAGGAATGCTAGTGGGACTGGTACCTTGATTAAACTCTTTCAGCGTTTCCACTCTCTGATATGATCAGAAATATGGTTCACTGTTGTCTGTTCGAAATTGGTGAGCAGCTCTGTGCCAGCGTCGTATCTCACAAGTAACTAGAAATGGTTAAGGAAGGCCATCGCCAGTTCGCCAAAAGTAGAGTATCTTGAGTGGTCGAGCTAGATGTACCATTTCACAGCACTCCCAATGAGAGTAAGCTGAAACAATCTCAACTGTACGGAGTTATCTTTCAATGAGTTAGATGAGCACCAAAAATGAAAGGTAGTCACATGATCACCTGGATCTTCATTAGACTTGGCCTTGAACTTTGGAATGTCCAAAGGAAACTTCGTCGGCATAGGAGGCCAATGTGGATCATGACAAATGGGGTCATTCAGCAACCTTGTCAAATCTGGTAAGTGTAAAGTTGCCAGGAATGGTAGTTTGGGTTGTTGTTGATAACCTGGGAAAAAGGGTCTAGGAGTTTGACTGGCACTAGGTTGCCAGGAAAATTTTGGCTGCTGGCCCGGATTCTGGTAGAAATCATGGCCCTGGCCAGCGTAAGGATTTTTCATCTGTGGAGACATCATCGACTGATTTCCCAAAAAGGACATAGAGTGTTGGGCATGCATTGTATTCGAAGGAATTTGGGAAGGATTACCCCATGTCGGTCCCATGGGGATAGGCATAGTAGTCTGTATGGGGTTCCATTGATTGTGGAAAGAATTACCCCAGAATGACATTCCGGAGGAGGGAACGGATCCTTGTTCTGAATTCCAAGGTCCTGCTATGTGTGCCCCCTGTGTAGGAATAGTACCCTGTGTAGGAGTAGATTGTCCAAAAATGGGGTTGCCCCTAGTCGGGAAAGAGGCTAATGAGAATGTGTTGTTACCAAACGTTCTACTCCAAGAAAACGGTGTCGAACCTACCGACATACTATGCGAAGGTGGTCCCTGACTCCCCACTCCAAATAAACTATTGTGTGTAGGTTTCCCGGTGGAATGTTGATGCGAACCACCGAGCGAAGGGGATGCAGGAGGGATATGACCTCCTACTTAAGGAAAAGCGTTAGAAGGGATAGGAGTACCCCCAAAGTGACCTTGCAGAGGAGTGCTAGAGCTTCCTTCCCCCAGACCCAAAGTATGTAAAGTGGAGTAGGTTAGTACAGGACTTGTACCCGAACTAGGCATACCATATGAGAACGGAGGGCCTGTCGCACTAGGTGTGAAGGGGGTTATGGTCGCCGCCATAGACGGGTTTGTTCCACTGTGCGATGTAGTTGTGGCTGAGACCATGGTGGCTCGGATCGATGATGGTAGGTTAGGAGATGACTCTCCTATGGTGACAACTATGATGGGAATTGAAGAATTCCCAAAAGAAGTAACAACATTTGTTTCCATTGCTGTGTGAGGCACTGTCTAGCGTTCGTGAAATTGGATTGGTAAAATAAACGATGCCAAGATATCATTGGTTGGGGTTTCAACCGAGCCAAGAGAGGTTGCTTCAAGGTTCAAAACAGTCGATTCCTCTGGGGGTTGTTCAGGCACAATGGTTTGTAACCCAGTCGCTTCAAAATACCCTTGTTGGTCTAGCTTCCACCTTAATGGTGGCGGGGGTGGATCCAGTGTAACCGGCGACAGGCCAAGAAGCCTTCATGACCAATGGAGCTCGGGATCCTCCACTGTGTGAGAAGATCCAAGACACTCTAAGGTATTCTAAATGTTCAAAAGTAACACACACTAAAAATACGCCCCTAAGAGATAAGACAAGCACTCACTAAATTATTTAGAAGAATAGTTACAACAACCAACACTAGAGCAACTTACCGGTACAAGTGCAACTCAAACACGGAAGCACCCTCTGGGTATACTCTGCAAAGCATGGCCTGATGTTTTTCCTAGGTACCATGGTAAACCCCCGCGGTCACCTGTGTATGTCCCTAAAAATATTGGCAACTAGGTTTCCAGCACGCGAACAATCACCAGGCGGGTACAGTCAAAAGTCGAGTAGACCACAATGAGCAGGGTATTGAGCCCGAAACCTGTCAAGGGTATTGAGAGAAAATGGTCTGAAAGACAACTGAGGACCTCGAATGGATTCGATACCCATGAAGCCCCATGGAAAATGCAAACGATGGAATCCCAAAATAAGCCCTCTATATGTGTTCTCCACTACGATTGGTCCGGCTTTGGAGGGGTTATCTCCGCTACCTTTCCGCACGCGACCTCGTGTTTATCCCCAATGTTAGAGGGGGGTCCCAGATAACTTCCATGAAACTGGACTTAGACACTCCCTATCTTAGACTCCAATGTTTGGTTTTGAATGGCCTTGAAGAGTTTCCTCTCCAACCTAATCCAAGGCCCTAGTCCTGAACTAGTTTGTGAACCCTACAAACATAAAAGTCTAGTAGATTTTAAAATTAGTGTTGCTTTTATGGATTTGTCTTACATCAAGGCATATGAGGGTGAAACTGATGATGTGTAAAATATGAAAGCAAAAAATGAATAAAAAAGATGGAAACAAAACTTTTACTGAATGAAAAATTTCAACAAATTTTCATAAAGAAAGATTTTTAATTTTTCTAAGATTTTGGATAGCAAACTCAAAGGAATTTCACTCGACTATGAGCTACTTATGATCAAAGTGAACTGCAAAAACTTATGACATAAAAAACTTCTCCCTAGCTAATGATGCAGAAACACAATCTTCAACCAAAGAAGAAAACAGAAAGAGATTTTTTTTTTATTTAAGTGTTAGTAAAGCAAGAAAGGGAAAATACCGACAAGCAAAAAACCAAGAAAAACAATTCTAGATTAAAGCACAGATCACAATGAATCAGATTAAAGAATCCAACAATGGCAATTGTAAAAACAATGACTCTCACGCTTGTCTAAAAACCATAAGAAAACAATTTTATTTTTATTTTTCTGTCAACTTTTAACTGAGAAAAAGCAGGCTAAGGGTAAGATGAATCCTAAGCTACTGACTATTCAAACATAGTTTCAAACACCTGAGAGGAATACTTCTTATCAAAGGAGGGGATGACTTCCCCACCTTGAACAAAAAGTAGCCTATACAAGAAAGCGAATGCCACTCAAACAACACGCGTGCGAATGCGTGCTAAACAGAAATAGAGGGCGTGTACATGCGGGCTGACCTTGTATAGGCCGCGTGTATATCTAAACTCTAAGGAAAAATATGAAAACAGACAGACCAGGCTAGGTAGAGACCTCTGGTATTGATATAAAGGATCCCTTGAAGGTTGGGATACTCTTTCTAACATAAAAACAAATAATGCAAGGAAAAATAATAAGGCAAAAAAAAAAATCTGAGATAGGACTATTAGCAAACAAGACTCAGACAAAATTCTAGAAAATCCCCTGAGAATGTGTGATTCTGACAGGGAAGAGGAGGACTTCCTCTGAGGTTCTCTAAACTCCTACACGCTATTGCTATCTCTATAGCTAGCGTTCACACACGGGTTGTAAGAGGATAGGGTGTAGGTACATGTGTGCAGGCCTTATGCAGGCCACATGTACCTCTGTGTGTCTTGAAAAACATAGTCAAGCAAAAGTCAGGTAAAGCTGGTATGGAAAACCAGACTCCCTTACAAAAACGAAAAGAAAAGACAAGAAAGAAAAAAATAGTCTTTAAACTACCCAAAAACTAAATAAAAATTCCAGGAACCCTAAAGAGTATTCTCCCCAGTATGATCACCAATTCTATTGTTGGGAAAAACACCCTACGGACTAGCAAATAGAGTTCAAACTTTGCATGCAGATTTGACCGAATAGAAATTGCTTTCTACCTACATCCCTAGATTTAAATCCCCTTTTATCAGTAAATGCATGGAAAGATCCACCTACCTTGTTACCGACATTTGATGTTGATCCTCCATTGTGCTTGATTACTTGTTCACAATGATCCTTCCAAAGATGACCTGCACTCAAAACAAACAACAACTATGCATGCATGCTAATTCTATACTAACGGGTTAGAAATCAAACATAAACTAATCAAACCATAGAAAGTTCATGAATTGGGACGAGAAAAGCATTCTCTTTATTAATTAAAATGAGTCAACTTACAAAAGTTGAGACCGGCCACCACTCCTTGAACCTGATCCTGGGCTCCTCTTCTTCTGTCCTTCAACTGCTTTGCTTTAAATCTCCTTTGGCATTAGGAAAGGCTAAAGGGTTGGGACAATGGAATACATAAATGGGCAGAGTTTCTTTGCTATATTTTTTCCTCCTCCAAATGGTACCCCTACCCCTTCTTTTATAGGCTAGAAGGAGCTAGGTTTTTGGATGAACCGTTGGCCATGGATGGCCGAGAGTTTTAGTTAACTCACCCATATCTTTTTGTTCCATCGACAACTTTCATTTTTTCATGCTTTTGTAGGTACACGTGGGTTGTTGTGAGTCAGCCAACATGTACACGTGTGCAGTAATGGGTTAGGGTGCGTGGGCCTTTACACAAGAGGATTTTCAAAGGGTTGTTCAACAGAGTTTTGGCAAAGAAGGGACATGAGTTGGCCTAATTCTAGGTAAGCATGTGTGGTGAAATTTAGGGTTATAACACTCCTTAAAATAAGTTATGTGGCATTCCTTGTTGGACAAATGAGAGGGGGGGTGAATCTGTTGTCATCGAGCTTAAACAATTATGCTTCCTTTTAAAATATTTATAAGGCACTCAATGATGATCACAATAATGCAAGGAAATAAACAATGGCACATTCAGCATCAGTCACATATATGAGAAACACAGAGACAAATATTTCCCAAGGAAACCCATACAGGGTAAAAACCTCTTCTTCTTTATATGATAAGTATTATTTACATTCTTTACATTATCATACATATGAGCACCAACTCATTGTGAGGCTACAACCTATGTTTTGCAAGCTGCAACTTGCTAAGAGCACCAACTCTCTGTTTTTCTCTAGCACGCACTAGAAGGAAGCACCAACTCCTTGGTTTCTCTAGCACCAACTAGAAGGAAGCACCAACTCCCTGGTTTCTCTAGTACCGACTAGAAGGAAGCTACAACTCCCTATGTTCAAGCACCAACTTGAACCTCTGAGGACAACAATCCTCCCTAGAACCTCCCTACCACCTTGGATTATGAATATGAAATACTGAATCCTATTATAGTGATATAGTGTTCAATAATAGCTTACCAGTCTCATCACTGTTCTACTACATTTCGTTGCTTTGTCTACCTCACTGCCTTAATGCACACCTGACTTGTGTTGTCTGTTCTTCTTCCTTTTATGCTCTGGGTGCCATGTCCATTCACTGCAAAGTTCCCCTTCTGTTCAATTCAGCTGCTACACTTCCCTCCTCCTTCATGCATGAATCACCTTCAACAAAAACAACCATAGCAACTCCAACAGCAACCGCAACACACTCTCATCTCCGTACTTTCCATTTATAGCTTTTGTGCACCTTGTGCATGAAATGTGTGCAATTCCTCTGCATTCTCACACCACGCCGATATCCACCACAACTCGAGTGCTCTGCCTGATCATCATCGTGACTCTTCAGCTTCTCTAGACGTTTTTCCACTTGTTCAACATCACTGTATGTTATGCAGAGATTCGTCAGCCTCTCTGGTAGTTGAGACTCTTCGTCTTCTCTGTGACAGTCGAGCTCACCTTCTCTGTTCCAGTTACAAGCTTCAATGTTTATACATCTGTTAATCACCTCCACGAGCATCTTCATCCCTCTTGGAGATTCCCAGAGACTCTTCATCTCCTCTGTCAATCACCCCGAAGTTTCTTCGAGTCCTCTGGCAGAAACCATCAGTGGTTTCTGGTAGTTACACTGTGACTTGCAACAATAGCCCTTCGATTATGATCAAATTCACTTGCATCGTTGGATTAACTCTAAATTTTTCTTGTGTTATTTACCTATTTCACACTTTCACAGTTTGGAGATTATGTGATGAGAATTCTTGAGTCTCCATGTCGCGAGTTCCAAAACTTCGAAACAGAGTTTTTCTGTGTTGGCTCCTTCCTTTATATAACCATGGCTATGACCAAGCACTTATGCATAAAGCGCTTTTGCGATTTCGCATTTCATGAATTTGGAGATGAGTCATCTCGAATCTCCAAGTTGCGATCCCCGAAACCCTGAAATGGAGCTTATCAGAACTGACTCCTTCCCTTCTCATGACCACCAGCGGTGACCATAGGTTGTGCCAAAAAAAAGGTGCTTCGTGAGTTTATAAACTTCATCTGATCGACGATTGAAATCTCCATAGATCTGATAGTCCAGATCTTATCGCGATTTTACATCTTGCGAGTTCACACACCATGCTTCATTGACTACAAGTCAATGACTTGACCTATGATTTGACGGTCTAGATCTGATCTTAATTCAATGGCTCAGATCATATCGTGATTTCGCATATCGCAATTTCGGCCTTCATATTTCTTGCCTCTCCAAGTTGCGAGTCGCGAAACTCCAAAATGGAGTCTCGGATCAACATTCCAAATCACACCTTGATCTGATGACTGCGATTAAATCGTGATTTCTCATATCGTGATTTTGATAGTTATGTTTCTTGCCTCTTCGTGTCACGAGTCGTGAAACTCCGAGATGAAGCTGGATCAACGGTCTAGAACAAAACTTTGATTTGACCGCTGTGATTAAATTGCAATTTCACATCTCGTGAGTTTGATAGTTATGTTTCTTGCCTCTCCATGTCATGAGTCGCAAAGCTCCGAGATGGAGCTGGATCAATGGTCTAGAACAAACCTTGATCTCACGGCTATGATTAAATCATGATTTCACAAGTCTTCATTGTGTCTACATCAGGATTTCGAGATTTCGTGAACTCGCTTCACCTTGCACTTTTAAAGATCGTGCAGATTCTCTTGGATCCTATGATGATCGATCCTCATGCTCAGATCTAATGACCAAAATCTATCCTCCATATATGCGCACTCTTCATCTCTACATTGAGAACTAACAGTCATCAGGAATTCTGAATTATTGATCCAACGATGACTGTTGCTGCTAATTATGTTGATCTTTGCCATGTTCATTGATGTACTTGCCATCAATGACAAGTACTCGTTGTCTATTAAATATTTTCCAACAATCTCCCCCTTTGGCATTGATGGAAACACAATCACCCACATGCATTCGGACTCTCCTCTCGGACTCTTTTCTCCCCCTTTGACATCAATGTCAAATAAGAAACATGCTCCCCCTGAGCCGTTGTAGTACATACTCCCCCTGTCAACTATGAGCATCTTGGAAATACACCAGATATTCAATAAGTAATCCCCCTGACCAGGTGAATAGATTAGACACAAGAAATTATAAACCCCAACTTTTGACGAAGATATCCAAAAGGGATCACTGCTAATGGTTTAGTAAAGATATCAACAATTTGTTCTGTGGAAGGAATATAATTCAGCTGAACAATTCTGTTTGTAACTTGTTCTCTGAGAAAATGGTACGTTATTGGAATATGCTTAGTCTTGGAATGAAGAACAGGATTCTTGGAGACACTAATGGCACTGGTATTATCACAGCGAATTGGAATGGGATCAGTGTAAGTTACCTTCAGATCTGCAAGAGTTTGTATCATCCATAAAATTTGTGTGCAACAAGTAGCGGCAGCAATGTATTCTACCTCTGTAGTGGATAATGAAATGGATCCTTGCTTTTTACTAAGCCATGCAACTAATGAGTCACCTAGAAAGAATGCTCCTCCACTGGTGCTTTTTCTCTCATCAACACAGTTTGCCCAATTTGCGTCTGAATAAGCAGTTAACTGGAAATTTTGATTTCTGGGATACCACAGACCATAAGTCATTGTTCCTTTCAAATACCTGAATATCCTTTTGGCAGCATGCAAATGACTCTATTTATGTGCATCTTGATATCTTCCTACCATTCCTACAACATGCATTATGTCTGGGTGAGATGTTGTGATGTACAACAGGCTTCCTATCATTGATCGATATGAGCTTTGATCAACAATAGGTGAATCATCATCCTTTCTTAATTTACATCTAGTTACCATAGGTGTACCCACAGGTTTATAATATTCCATTTGAAACCTTTTCAACATTTCTCTTAGATATTTTTCTTAAGAAATGAACATCCCTTTGGGCCTCTGAGTAATTTGCAGACCAAGAAAAAATGACAGTTCTCCTATCATAGACATTTCAAATTCAGACTCCATGGTAGAAGCAAAACATTGTACCAATGAATCCTTATTACATCCAAAGATGATGTCATCTACATAGACCAATACGATGAGAAAATCATTGTTCTCTACTTTAATATACAGATTGTTGTCAGTTGTTCCTCTCATGAACCCTTTGTCTTTGAGATACGTATCTAGTCTATGATACTAGGCTCGAGGGGCTTGTTTTAAACCATATAAGGCTTTCTTTAGCTTGCATACTAATTTAGGGTTCTTAGATAGTTTGAAACCCTCTAGTTGTTCCATATAGACTTCTTCACTTAAATCTCCATTTATAAAGGCTAACTTGACATCCATTTGGTAGACTTTAAACCTTTTATGACAAGCATAAGAAAGAAACATTTTGATAGCTTCTAATCTTGCTACGGGCACAAATGTTTCATCAAAATCTAGTCCTTCTATCTGAGCATAGCCTTTACAAACTAACCTTGCTTTGTTCTTGATAACTTGTCCTTTCTCATTCAACTTATTCTTAAATATCCATTTGGAGACAATGACGTTTTTACCTTCAGGTCTTTGAACCATCTCCCACGTATTGCTTTTCTCAATCTGATCAAGTTCTTCATTCATTGCTTTAACCCAGTGGTCATCTTTGCTGGCTTCATTAAAATTCTTGGGTTCCATCATGGATATGAAGGCCATATGAGATTGTTCGGTGTTTTTGATTAGCTTTCCCCTGGTTTGTACACCTTTGTCTTTTTCTCCAATTATCTAACTTGCAGGATGATTCTTTTGAATTATTCTGGAGGAGGAATTTGTAGTTGACTGTTGATTTGAGTCTGTCTGAGTGTTTGAGTCTTCATCTGATTCAGAGTCTTCATTTTTTGATTCTTGGACCTGTTCATCTTCATCTTTAGCTGTGTCTTATGTAGAAGACTCATTATTGTACACCTCTCTTGCTAGGATTCCTTCATTAATTTTTACATCAATACAATCAACCATTTTATGCAGCCTCTTATTATAGCATCTATATCCTTTACTATTTGTAGCATATCCTAAGAAGATACCTTCATCAGCCCTATCATCATATTTGCCGAGGTTCTCATCATTATTCTTTATGTAGCATTTACTCCCAAAGACTCTGAAGTGTTTGATTGAGGCAGGTCTTCCAAACCATAATTCATAAGGTGTCTTGTCACTTTGTGGTCTGAGGTGGGATTTTTTAAGCACATGGACTACTATGTGTATTGATTCTACCCAGTAGGTTTGACCAATGTTCTTCTCATTCATCATTGACCTGGCCATTTCCTGCATTGTTCTGTTTTGCCTCTCAACAACTCCATTTTGTTGTGGAGTTCTTCGAATTATGTATTCCCTCTTGATCCCATGTTCATCGTAGAATTCCTTGAAGCCTCTTGACATAAACTCTGCTCCCCGATCTGATCTTACTGCCTTTAACCTCTTGCCTATTTGAGTCTCTGTTAAAGCCTTAAATATTTTAAACTTCTCAAATGCTTCAGCCTTTTCTTTGAGAAAGGCAACCCAAGTAAGTCTGGAGTAATCATCGATAATCAACATGAAATAGTTTTCTTTCCCTATGCCTTCCTGTCTTGATGGTCCACATAAATCCATATGAACTAGTTAGAGTGGTTTCTCTGTTGAAGTAAACCTCTTGGACTTAAACTGTGTCTTGTTTTGCTTCCCTACTTGACAGGGTTTTCACATTGAATCTTGGGGCTTTGATATTCTCGAAAGATATTTTACTGCCTCAAGTTTTTTGAGTTTGATTAAGTGGTCAAATTTTAGATGTCCAAGTCTCCTATGCCATAACCAACTTTCATCATGTTTTCTTAGATGACATTCTTCTCTATTTTCTTTCAGCACATATACATTATTTTTTGTCCTTATTCTTTTGGCCACCACTTGTCCTGAGTTTACAGACTTTATCTTGCATTCCTTGGACGTGAACAACACTTCGCATCCTCTGTCACACATTTGAATTACACTGAGCAAATTATGTTTCAGCCCATCCACAAGTAGAACATCTTGGGCTTTTCCTTTTCCATTACTTAAGCTCACCATCCCTTTGCCCTTTATTTTCCCTAGAGCATCATTTCCAAAGGTTATGTTTCCAGATTTGCTTTCACTTAGAGATAGAAACTTGCCTTTGTCTCCCGTCATGTGTTTGGAGCATCCACTGTCTATATACCAAGGGTTCATTTTTCTTTGAGCGGACAACACTAATCCACACTTATCACTTTCCTTGTTCTTCCAAAACTTGACATTTCCAGTAGGAGATTTCGAATCTGGTTCATATTCCCTTAAACGACAATCAATAGATTTGTGTCCATAGTTATGATAGATGTAGCATTCAATCTCATTGTTCAATAGGTCAAACTTATTGGTGCAACATTTTCTACTCATTGATTGTTGATTATTTCTTGACCTCTTTAGTTGCATGTCCCTGGACTTAATTTGGCCATTGGCAATCAGTGATTGTTTATTACTTGGCTACATCATTCTTTGTTGTGGTAAGTATTTATTCCTTTGAAATCTTAATTGCTCATGTCTAAGTCTTAAGGAACAATTTACAACTTTGTGACCAAAGTTAGCCCAGTAGAAACAATAGCCATAAAAGAATTCTTTGTACCTGGAAAATTGTTGTCTTCTTTGAGCAAATCGATTTCTTCCAGACTGATGACGTCGTTCAGTAGTGAGCACATTACTTCTTTGTTCTACAGATTTAGATCTGGCATCTTTTACCTTACTTGACCTGGGCGGATGATTGTCTTCCTTTGTTTCTGCAGGATTGTTATTGTCATTGGTTGTACTTTTGACAAACTTGGTGTGTTCTTCATTTCCTGGCTTACCACTGCTTGATCCCTCTTCATAACCCAAGCCTATTTTCAGCTTTGGATTCCTTTGCTGATTTAGAATGGTGGCCAATCCTTCTGAGGCTTTGATACTTGACAGATTCTGATTATAAAAGGATTGAAACTTTTCCATTTCTTTCCTCGTTTTCACTACTTCTTGTTCTAATGCTTCACATCTTGCATTCTTTTCTGATAGTTGTTGTTTTAGAATCTATTCGATTTTCTTTGCCTCTTCCAATTCTACTTTTAGTAAGACAAGGTCTTCATTAGGTTCTTTACTGTCTTTCTCAAACTGTATCAACATTTGTCTTTGCTTTCTATTCTTGATTCTTAGTCTACCAATCTCTTCTAGTGCACTGATCAGTTCTCCTTCCATTTCAACCACAGCTTCTTCTTCATCACTCCTTGTGCTTTTATTATCATAATCCTCTTTGGACATAAGTATGAAGTCATTTAGTTTATCTTCAATAGAGGAGTCATCTTCTTCATCATCTGAAGGATCATCATCATTGTTTATCCATAGACTTTCCTTCTTAAAGTTTTTCTCTTTAAAGAAATTTATGTGTCTGTACTTCTCCTCATCATCACATGTCTGATCCTTTCCTTTGTGGGGACATTTATTTGCAAAATGACCTATCCTACCACAGTTGAAACATTTGAAAGCCAGTTTACCTTTGTATTTGCTTGATCCCTTCTTTAGTCTCTTCACAAATTTTTCTTCAATTTCATTGGGCTCAGAATCCTCATTCTTGTTTGCTTTAAATGATTCTTCTCTGGAGGTGGGTTTATCTTTAACAATTCTCATTTCATATGCAGTCAATGTTCCTAGAAGTTGATCAAACTCCAAGGTTTTTAGATCATTAAGTTCTTCTATAGCAAAGACCTTCAGGTTGAACCTATCTGGGAGAGATCTCAAGATTTTCTGAACTAAAGGAGATTCATCAATTGTTTCACCAAGTGCCTTCATTGCGTTTACCATTTCTTCTACTCTCAGAAAGTATTTTCCAACAGTTTCATCTTCCTTCATCTTCAGCTGTTCAAACTGTATTCTGTAGGTTTGAAGCTTTGCATCCTTTACCTTCTCATTACCCTCATAGCTGCTAATGAGTTTGTCCCACATTTCTTTGGCAGTTCCTAGGTGCATAACTTTTACGAATTCTACTTCTACAAGCCCAATCAAGATAGCATTCATAGCCTTAGCATTGAAGCTAAATTCCAGTTTGTCATCCTTATTAGCTAGCACAACTGTCTTTACAAAACCAGTATCTACCACATCCCAGACATTTGTACCTAATGACATTATGTAGGTTCTCATTCTAACTTTCCAAAAGGCAAAGTTTGTTACATTGAACAAAGGGGCCTTATTAGTTGAATTTCCTTCATGGCTTGACATGTTTAAGCTCTAGGATCTACCCTTAGATGAAAGGGGATGGCTCTGATACCAATTGTTGGACAACTGAGAGGGGGGGGGGTGAATCAGTTGTCACCGAGATTAAACAATTATGCTTCCTTTTAAAATATTTACAAGGCACTCAATGATGATCAAAATAATGCAGAGAAATAAACAATGACACATTCAGCATCAGTCACGTATATGAGAAACACAAAGACATATATTTCCCAAGGAAACCCATACAGGGTAAAAACCTCTTCTTCTTTATATGATAAGTATTATTTACATTCTTTACATTATCATACATATTAGCACCAACTTAATGCGAGGCTACAACCTCTGTTTTGCAAGCTGCAACTTGCTGAGAGTACCAACTCTCTGTTTTTCTCTAGCACCCACTAGAAGGAAGCACCAACTCCCTGATTTATCTAGCACCAACTAGAAGGAAGCACCAAATCCCTAGTTTCTCTAGTACCGACTAGAAGGAAGCTACAACTCCCTATGTTCAAGCACCCACTTGAACCTATGAGGACAACAGTCCTCCCTAGCACCTCCCTACCACCCTGAATTATGAATATGAAATACTGAATCCTATTACAGTGATATAGTGTTCAATAATAGCTTACCAGTCTCATCACTGTTCTACTGCATTTCGTTGCTCTGTCTACCTCACTGCCTTCCTACACACCTGACTTGCGCTATCTATTCTTCTACCTTTTATGCTTTGGGAACCATGTCCATTCACTGCACAGTTCCCCTTCTTTTCAATTCAGCTGCTGCACTTCCCTCCTCTTTTACGCATGAATCACCTTCAACAATAACAACCAAAACAACTCCAATAGAAACCGCAACACACTCTCATCTCTGTATTGTCCATTTATAGCTTTTGTGCACCTTGTGCATGCAATGCATGCAATTCCTCTGCATACTCACACCGTGCCGATATCCACCACAACTCGAGTGCTCTACCTGATCATCATCGTGACTCTTCAGCTTCTCTGGACGTTTTTCAACTCGTTCAACATCACTGTATGTTATGCAGAGATTCCTCAGCCTCTCTGGTAGTTGGGACTCTTCGTCTTCTCTGTGATAGTCAAGCTCACCTTCTCTGTTCTAGTTACAAGCTTCAATGTTTATCCAACTATTAATCGCCTCCACAAGCATCTTCATCCCTCTTGGAGATTCCCAGAGACTCTTCATCTCCTCTGTCAATCACCCCGAAGTGTCTTCGAGTCCTCTGGTAGAAACCATCAATGGATTATGGAAGTTACACTGTGATGTGCAACAATATCCCTCCGATTATGCTCAGATTCACCTGCATCATTGGATTAACTCTAAAGGGTTCTTATGTTATTTACCCGTTTCACACTTTCGTAGTTCAGAGATTCTATGATGAGACTTCTTGAGTCTCCATGTCGCGAGTTCCGAAAATCCGAAACATATTTTTTCTGTGCTGGCTCCTTCCTTTATATGACCATGGCTATGACCAAGCACTTATGCATAAAGAACTTTCGTGATTTCGCATTTCGTGAATCTGAAGATGAGGCATCTCGACTCTCCAAGTCGCGATCCTCGAAACCCCAAAATGGAGCTTATCAAAACTGACTCCTTCTGTTCTTGTCACCACCGGCAGTGACCATAGGCTATGCCAAAAAAAAGGCGCTTCGTGAGTTTATAAACTTCATCTGATCGATGATTGAAATCTCCATAGATTTGATGGTCTAGATCTTATCGCAATCTCGCATCTCGCGAGTTCACACACCATGCTTCGTTGACTCCAAGTCAGTGACTTGACCTATGATTCGAAAGTCCAGATCTGATCTTAATTCAATGGCTCAGATCATATCGTGATTTTGCATATCGCGATTTTGTCCTTCATATTTCTTGCCTCTCCAAGTCCCGAGTCACGAAACTCTGAAATGGAGTCTTGGATCAACGGTCCAGATCACACCTTGATGTAATGACTGTGATCAAATCAAGATTTCACATATCGTGAGTTTGATAGTTATGTTTCTTTCCTATCCATGTTGCGAGTCGCGAAACTCCGAGATGAAGCTGGATCAATGGTCCAGAACAAAACTTTGATCTGATGGCTACGATTAAATCGTGATTTCGCATGTTGCGAGTTTTATAGTTATGTTTCTTGCCTCTCCATGTCGCGAGTCGCGAAGCTCCGAGATGGAGCTGGATCAATGGTATAGAGCAAACCTGTTGACTGGCGAAATTGACTGCTCATCAACTGGAGGAGTGAATTCGGTCCAGGATTGTCTACTTAACCCAAGCCATTTGGATTGATCCACTCTGACGGGTTGAGCGGCTCCATTGGCCGATCTAAGTCCTAAGAAAATGATAAACAAAACTAAAGAAGATAACTTAATAAAAAAAACACTCGCTGAAAGCTATATACAAATCTACAATATACCTACAGTTCACTAGCTAATATTTATAAAATAGCTCTACGATATATCTATAGGATCATATCTCTAACATATGTGTAATATTCACAAAATTCAAATTTTAATCTAAATCTGCGAAACTCAAATATGGCTTGATTTATGACAACAAAACTATCATTCAGTCTTTTTGATTTTTTATAACTTTTATAAACAAGAAACGAAATAGCTAACTGTCTAATTGAAAACAGAGATGAATAGTAAAATGTTCTTAGATTACAAGAACTTTCTATATTAATTAAACTAATAAAATAAAACTAGCAAACTGACCTGTAATCGCATCTCCTATTCGTCCTGTGTACAGTATCCAATTTCACTGTTTGAGGGAGTAAACCGCAACAGATTTTCCAAATGCTTCTCGTAAATGCGAAGCAGTAATGATTGAATGCTAATGACAGAACATATAAGAGAAGTAGTGACAACAATTTTATGATTTTACAAATGGTCACATTAAGATAAATCTGGCTGTAAAAATTTGTATATAACTGCTCATTGAATAAAGAAGATTAATCTTCTAATCATCAAATTTGACCAGAGTAATTGTTGTATGTAATATAAGGGACATAAAACACAGATATCATATAAATTTCATCACACCAATCTGTAATAAACCATGATATCTAAAGTAGTCACAATTTAATTACAAATCAAAATGACCAAAACTTGAATAAAAATACGATATATCGAAGCTAAAGTTGTACCAATATCCACTTCAATTCAAGTCTGTCAATCATAAATCCATAGTTTTTACTCCCAGGCAGCGATGATCTTTAGTTTACAAAACAATACATTTATATAGGTTACAGGATCAAAACGTTTCCTGTGGATATTATCTAATTTGTTCCAAAAATTGTGGGGGATGCAACCTCCCAGATTCTTCTTGATATCAAAAGTAACAGCCTATTCTAAAAAAACATAAAAAATAGCATGCTGAGAGATGCCATCAGTGGTTCAAATCTCCTTTAGAAATCGTAGGTTCCTGTAAACACATAAAAATAAAAGATTTCAGATGGATTTTCGGTTATTACAACAAGTAATTCAAATTCTAGTAACTAGCTACAGAATCTGTAGCTAGTTGTAATAGCCAATGCAATCAAAACAAACTAATCTTAATCAGAAAAATAGTGTATTGAATCAAATCATATGTCATAACTTAAGAATGACCAAATCGTGCTAAAATTAAACAAAATCATACCTCCCATCATGAAATCAAATCGAATCATGAAGGTTGTAGCTGTTTATATGTTTTTTTCTTTTAAATAACACATGTCCTGTAAATGTATAACTTGCTGGCAGACTAGTTGAATATCCTTCGGATTGATCAAGGGTTCATAGTAGGAGGCTGAGACACATAGCTGGACAGGTGAGAGGGGTGTTGTGGGATGCTAATGCATAGGACTGGAGAAGTCACAAATGTTTCAACACTTGCAAACAGACCAAAACGCTCCCTTCAGCCACAGAAAAATATGAGATTTGACCTCTAAAGGATGAGCTATATCTCTGTAATGATCCAATTTCTGGGGAAACCGCTTGAGTTGAAGGTAAAAGGGCTCATTTTAGTTCTGGGTTTTCAAGGGTTTGATCTAATTGAAAACCTTTTTCTCAGAAGCGCTCACGCAAAAACGTGTCTTTGGGAGGCAATTACGGGGTCAACTTTAAGAAGTCTTCAATTACTTCCAACTGCACAGACCTATTTTTTCTCTGCAATCGTCAGATGTCAACACGAACTCTTGAGAAACTATTAAATTAAAACCCTCAAAATTTTCAACAAACACACGCCAACCATTCCTTTCTAAGTCATATCTGGCATTGTCAAATGATAACAATGTCTGGACACCGTTAGGCTCAATTCTCACTACAGGAGCCATGGCTAATAGCAAGGAACCGACATGGGATTCGATGGTAGGGTTTGACAAAACAAGCGCAGACCCATTGCCCCGAGCTTCCCCAACGTAATGCAAAGACAACTTAAAATGGTAGGTGGGAGTGTTAATTGCTATGTGTGTATCGAGGCCATGCAAAAACATAACACCACATTGTACTTGGAATGACACCTCGGCATAATGGTACACACAAAGATCATAACTATTGAAAACAATCATATGCATATCCACGAATTGATCACAAAATCAATATGTCAAATAAACAATTGAATCAAAGATTTTATAAATCAAAACCCCATTAACATTAGTTGAATGCTAAATGGGTGGTGGTTTAATACTCATGTAACCAAGGTGTGTTCGAGACCAAAGGGTTATAACCATGAAAAAATAAGACAAATCAATGATAAACCATATGAACATTAACCCTTTGATGAAATCAAACATGAATTCTAGCTGTGAGTATGAAAACTAAATCAAAAAGTAGGTATGCAGAAAGAGATGAGTAACAAGCGTTGTTTAATGAAAAAGATTGTGACGAGTGACGAGAATTTAAAAACCCTGTGTAGGCAACTTGTAAAAATAGAGATTAATATGGCTACCAACAATGGTGACACACTGGTAGAAGCACTTATCTCTTCCAAATGAACGAGTCCAGATTAGGATAATCATAAAATACTTCAAATCGAAAACAACTAAGAAACTGTTTGAACATCATTGTCAATTATAAAACATTCCAGTTTTAGATTGCTTGTTATTTTAAAAGACAAAAACTGATGACAATCTTGGCCAAAGAGATTCACAATGTTAAGGTTAAAATCTTCAGTACTGTTGACAGATCCGCTACTTCCAGGAGGCGTCCATAGCCTCGACAGGGATTCCATTTAACCCACTCTGATATCTGTATCCTGCCAAGAAGTTCCAGATCAAAACAAAGGACATTTAAGGTCAAAAGATTCCATATCTGAGAATTTTCATATACCTGACATTGCTTTGCTTCCAGTGGGCCTGTTTAGTACCCCGACGAAGTTATCTTGGTGTCATGCATGCATTTACCCACTGCCAGCAGACCTGTTCAGTATCTCGGAGGGTTTACAAGCACTTCCCACAGCTCTCTGAAGATTTATTTAGTTTTAAAGATATTTAATAGAGAGGGTGACGCTGAAAATCCGAATTTTAGACATATTTTAATAATTACAGACCTTGAATAAAAAAAAAAATTTAACTGTCCTTCATTAAGATCTAGAGATAGTTTGTTAATAAACCGACTTTCGATGGCGGGGAGACATCTCTGAGTTGTTCTTTTAAGGAACAGGGACAGCGTAAGAATAAATTTTTATGGATGATCGTGAATAGCTTCAGTTATAGATTGAAATCAAGAAACATTTTTCAGATAACAAGCTTTCTTTAACATGGCTACGAACTTCAGAAAAATATCATAATTGATGTTTTAACAATCTTCAATAGTTATTTCAGAGGGGAAATTTTTCTGTTCTCTTTGTCTGAAACGATTCATGGTGCAGGCATGTGTGTTTCAAAAGAAAGACTGATAAGCATAAATGGAAACAAAACACACCAGCGAAGAAAAATTGGAAAGCAAAGAAATCCAAACAAAAAAAATATGTACAGAAGGTGCATCTGAAAACCTCATGCAACAAATCCCTTGGGAGACTGAAAGAAAGTAGAAAAATCATGTTTGATGGGAAAGCAGTCCTACTTGTGGTACCTTGGGTCAGGGTTGATTCAGATTTATTTATCTCTTTACTTTCCATTTAAGATTTTCATGACGATACTGCATTTTTTGAAAATAAATATTCAACTAAAAGCAAAGAGAAAAAGATCAAGTGGACTTCCCTGATAACAGTCGTATTATGGTTCTCATGGTGCGCCCACTTGTGTTCATGATTGCATTATTACAAAGAGAAATAGTGAGAGATAAAAATGAAAGAAAAACTATTCCTAAACCTACCCTAACTATTAAACAAATCAGAATACTATGTGAAGTCATGTTTCCAATGTAGCCATCGGAGTAACTCCAATCCTGCAATGGAAACAAGATCAAGCATTACTAATAAGAATGGTAACAGAAACATATCACACTCACCTTCATAATAATCATCTAAAAATGACGTAAGCATGATCTTACCATTTCCTTGAATATTCTTATTGTATGAATCCTCCAACCATTGTGCAATCTTGTCGTGATAAGGGTCATAATGGCATGGGCGAATGCAAGCAAGTTTAAAAAAATTGTCAAGATTACGAGGAAATGAAATAACCATCAGCCAAGGCTGAAATGCCCCATCCTCCTGAAAATTCTCTAAGTGTTCATTAATTTCTTCACATGGAGGATCTAAAATAAATATGTCATGCCTACTTCCAAGATACTTAGGTAAAAAGAAAGAAAGAATAACTTTATCTTTATGATGAAAATTTGTTATATATGAATATTCAAGCCATCCTAAGATCCTATCACAAAAATGAGGATTCAAACCATGACTTTGATGAAACAAATATGGGAAAATCATCATAAGAGGATTTGTGACATCCGTCAAATCATTGGTTTGAATGCTTCCTTTGATGAGATTGATCATTTCAAAATGTGAAGTATAAACATTAAGATTTTAGCTAAGCAAAGAAAGAATATGAAATGTAGAACATTTGATCTCCATAAAATATAGTGCATTGTCTTTTTCAACAATAAATTGTGTAAAATCATCTCGCAACATGTCCTCTTCCCATATGAGTGATGAAAGTGAACAAGCATCAAATCCAAGTTTATCAATGTTAGGTTTGGAATTGA
>ML781336.1:1769610-1788107 GCA_009831015.1 Picea engelmannii
AGATAATTCAAAATTTATGTGACAAACATCTAGTCTTTCCTGTGAACAAAGTGCATTTTGAGGATGAAGGTTTAAGGTTCCTTCTTCAAGTTGCATATCTTCTTCTCTAATCAGTTTCATAGGAGTACTAGAACGTTTAAGACAATTTTCATCACTTAAGTGTTCTTCAATGACTGATTTTAAATATTGATTAGAGCATGAGTTACAAGAATGAGGGTATTCACCTTGAGCCAGAAACAAATATTCTTCCATACTGGTCGTAGACTGAAAAATTCAATGATTCATAGGAAAAACTAATTTGGTTGTCATTAAGAACCTGGTCAATAGATTCTACCTCCTTAGCTTGTTCAGCATTGTCGGAAGGATTCTTCTCATCTTGCAGAGAAGATTGTTCTTGCAGTTGAGTGATAGGATTTGCAATTGGTTCTTCATTCGTGATTGAATATGACTGGATGGAAGGGATGGAAGCATCATAGAAGAGATTTAATGCAAATGACATGTCATCGAGATTAAATTTACAGAGGATATGATAAAATCTTGTCAAAAAGTATTCCAAAGATGAATCGTCTTTGATTAGCAAAGTATGAAATTATTCACATAATTGATCGAAATCATAAATTTCAAAAGCATCTAGAAATTCATCTACAAATTGAAACCAATAAAAAATGTGACATGCTGGAAAGGATTCAAACCAATGTTTAATCCGACCTCTAAAAGTAAAATAGAACAGTCTACATAAAACTCTTAAATCTGAGATGTCATGTTTGATGCATTTGCACCAAAACTTGTTAAGGTGGTCTTTAGCAGATGTATTGCCTCCACCATCAAAGGTGAGTTTGGACAAGCAAGAGACTGTCTTGTTGGGAACATTGGGTAATGAGAAGTTGAAAGCATGTTCCAACAAAGTGATTTGGGGAGCCATGGGGGAATTGAATACATTTAAAATAAAGGCTCCTACAGGGCCATCTTGTCAGTCGACCCTCCTTCTAGTGCCATTTGTTGACTGGAAAAATTGATCTCTCGTCAACTGGAGGAGTGAATCCGGTCCGGGGTTGGCTACTTAACCCAAGCTGTTTGGATTGATCCACTCCAACGGGTTTAGTGGCTCCGTTGGTCGGTCTAAGTCCTAAGAAAATGAAAAACAAAACTAAAGAAGATAACTTAATAAAAAAAACACTCGTTGAAAGCTATATACAAATCTACAATATACCTACAGCTCACTAACTAAGATTTATAAAATAGCTCTACGATATATCTATAGGATCATATCTCTAATATATGTGTAATATTTACAAAATTCAAATTTTAATCTAAATCTGTGAAACTCAAATATGGATTGATTTATGACAACAAAACTATGATTCAGTCTTTTTGATTTTTTATAACTTTTATAAACAAGAAACGAAATAGCTAACTGTCTAATTGAAAACAAATATGAATATTAAAATGTGCTTAGATTACAGGAACTTTCTATATTAATTAAACTAATAAAATAAAACTAGCAAACTGACCTCTAATCGCATCTCCTATTCGTCCTGTGTACAGTATCCAATTTCGTTGTTTGATGGAGTAAACCACAACAGATTTTCCAAATGCTTCTTGTAAATGCAAAGCAGTAATGATTGAATGCTAATGACAGAACATATAAGATAAGTAGTGACATCAATTTTATGATTTTACAAATGGTCACATTAAGATAAATCTGGCTGTAAAAATTTGTATATAACTGCTCATTGAATAAAGAAGATTAATCTTCTAATCATCAAATTTGAACAGAGTAATTGTTGTATGTAATATAAGGGACATAAAACACGGATATCATATAAATTTCATCACACCAAACTGTAATAAACCATGATATCTAAAGTAGTCACAATTTAATTACAAATCAAAATGACCAAAACTTGAATAAAAATACGATATATCGAAGCTAACGTTGTACGAATATCCACTTCCATTCAAGTCTGTCAATCATAAATCCATAGTTTTTTCTCCCAAGCAGTGATGGTCTTTAGTTTACAAAACAATACATTTATATAGGTTATAGGATCAAAACGTTTCCTGTGGATATCATCTAATTTGTTCCAAAAATTGTGGGGGATGCAACCTCCCAGATTCTTCTTGATATCAAAACTAACAGCCTATTCTAAAACAACATAAAAAATAGCATGCTGAGAGATGCCATCAGTGGTTAAAATCTCCTTTAGAAATCATAGGTTCCTGTAAACACATAAAAATAAAATATTTCAGATGCATTTTCGGTTATTACAACAAGTAATTCGAATTCTAGTAACTAGCTACAGAATCTGTAGCTAGTTGTAATAGCCAATGCAATTAAAACAAACTAATCTTAATCAGAAAAATAGTTTATTGAATCAAATCGTATATCATAACTTAAGAATGACCAAATAGTGCTAAAATTAAACAAAATCATACCTCCCATCATGAAATCAAATCGAATCATGATGGTTGTAGCTGCTTATATGTTTTTTTCTTTTAAATAACACATGTCCTGTAAATGTATAACTTGCTGGCAGACTGGTTGAATATCCTTCGGATTGATCAAGGGTTCATAGTGGGAGGCTGAGACACATAGTTGGACGGGTGAGAGGGGTGTTGTGGGATTCTAATGCATAGGACTGGAGAAGTCACAAATGTTTCAACACTTGCAAACAGACCAAAACGCTCCCTTCAACCACAGAAAAATCTGAGATTTGACCTCTAAAGGATGAGCTATATCTCTGTAATTATCCAATTTCTAGGGAAACCACCCATGTTGAAGGTAAAAGGGCTCATTTCAGTTCTGGGTTTTCAAGGGTTTGATCTAATTCAAAACCGCTTGCTCAGAATCGGTCATGCAAAAACGTGTCTCTGGGAGGCAATTACGGGGTCAACTTTAAGAAGTGATCAATTAATTCCAACTGCACTGACCTATTTTTTCTCTACAACTGTCAAATGTCAATACAAACTCTTGAGCAACTATTAAATTAAAACCCTTGAAATTTTCAACAAACACACGCCAGCCATTCCTTTCTAAGTCATCTCTGGCATTGTCAAATGATAACAATGTCTGGACACCGTTAGGCTCAATTCTAGCTATAGGAGCCATGGCTAACAACAAGGAACCGACATGGAATTTGATGGTAGAGTTTGACAGAACAAGAACAGAGCCATTGCCCCGACCTTCCCCAACGTAATGCAAAGACAACTTAAAATGGTAGGCGGGAGTGTTAATTGCTATGCGTGTGAGAAAAGTCATGTAGATCGAGGCCATGCAAAAACATAACACCACGTTGTACTTGGAATGACACCTCGGCATAATGGTACACACAAAGATCATAACTATTGAAAATAATCGTATTCATATCCATGATTTGATCACAAAATCAATATGTCAAATAAACAATTGAATCAAAGATTTTATAAATCAAAACCCCATTAACATTAGTCGAATGCTAAATGGGTGGTGGTTTAATACACATGTAACCAAGGTGTGTTTGAGACCAAGGGGTTATAACCATGAAAACAACCATGTTCATGACAAAATAAGAAAAATCGATGATAAACCATATGAACATTAACCCTTTGATGAAATCAAACATGAATTCTAGCTGTGAGTATGAAAACGAAATCAAAAAGCAGGTACGCAGAAAGCGACAAGTAACAAGCATTGTTTAATGAAAAAGATTGTGACGAGTGACGAGAATTTAAAAACCCTGTGTAGGCAGCTTGTAAAAATAGAGATTAATATGGCTGCCAACAAAACCTTGATCTGACGGCTGCGATTAAATCACGATTTCGCAAGTCTTCATTGTGTCTGCATCGGGATTTCGAGATTTTTCGAACTTGCTTCACCTTGCACTTTTAAAGATCGTGCAGATTCTCATGGATCCTACAATGGTCGATCCTCGCGCTCGGATCTAATGCCCGAGATCTATCCTCCATATCTCCACACTCTTCATGTCTACATTGAGATCTGACAGTCATCGGGAATTCAGAATTGTTGATCCAACAATCACTGTTGCTGCTGATTATGTTGATCTTTTCCATCTTCATCGTTGTACTTGCCATCAATGACAAGTACTTGTTGTCTGTTAAATATTTTCCAACATTCCTACCACATGGAGTGAATGAAGTAGGTAGGTTTCTAATTTGTTTTGTTGTTTTCCCTTTCCATCAATAAAATGGTAATGATTCCAATTGTCACATGTCCTAGAGTCTAGTTGTCGTTGTCAGTTTGTCTAACCTAGATAACACCTTTGTGGTTGGGGAGGAGTCTGTTTCAATTTGTTTTCACATTTAGTAGTTTCCTAGGTCTAAATCATTGTCTTGTCACTATCATAAAGTTTGTTAAATGTAGTTAGTACCTTTCCAACTTGGTCCCCTTCACATTGTTCATGTTCATTTATATCTCAAAAGATATCAGTACCTTTCTGATTAATCGTTGGTCTTTTAATTACTTTCCCATTTTCCTCAACGTCTACATGTTGTGTTGATAATTGTGCACTTTAATTCTTAAATCCTCGATTAGATATTGTCATGTTTTTCAGTCATGCCCACTGTTAATGTTGAAATTAGTTATGCAATTTCACTTTTAATGACCATTCAATGATTCTCCCGTATCACCATCCTCACGTCTTTGTATAAATCAGTGGTTGCCTACTACTCACGTTATTTCTTTCTATCTCATTCTCTGAAATTTTCACTCTAAATCCCCTTAAGAACTTTGTGAGCCTACATCCATGCCCCTGTCCATAGGCCTTCTTTTTCTATAAGCGTAGGTCACATAGCATGGGTCACACTACATATCATGGGGCCCTTCCAAATACCATTGTCCCAGAGGAGTTCATTGGCCCATGGGTTGAAGTTATTGGTGATTTAAAAGGAAAAGTTGAGTAGGGATGACTCCTCGATGTTGACTTCATAGATGTGGTTGTATATCCCCATATGGCAATTCACACACACATAGATTTTTTTGTTATTCCATTGAGAAAGTTCCACTGTTAGTGGAAACCTTCATATCTACCACTTATGGACTCCACTTTGATGAAATTATGCAGCCAACCAATTTTTGGGACTACAGGAGAAGTCACTCAATGCACCAGATTCCTGATCAATTGAGTACACAATAGATTATTCTGTTTGGACAAGAAATTTCCCATCCATGTTGAAGATATTCATAAGTTAATAGGATTTTCAATTGAGGAGCATGATGTAACTCAAGTCTTCCAGGTATCTGGGAAGCACTACTGCAAGAAAGGAGATCTCAGCCTCTACAAAAAGTATGGAACCAGATGCAGAGGTTGTGGAGCACACATTGAGCCCATCAATGATGAACATGTCCATTATTTTTGTTAATTGATCGTCAAAAAATTCATGAAGAACTACTCCAGGGGTGAGTGCACTCTCTACGCCATATCTATGGTTGAGTTTTGTAAACAGGGAGCACAATTGAATTAGTGAAGTATTTGCTCAGAGAGATTCTGCAAGCCTCTCCTGACATGCATCACTAACCAAATTCTTTCATATATGGCTACTCGTTGGTCGCATTCACCATGTGGAAGTGGAAGTCACCTTAGGGTCTAGATCTCTCCTACACTAATGACCCTTGAATTTCCAAAATGTTTGACCCCTGGCATGCTCGAGATGCTAGCACCAATGCACCGAACCACAACAATTCCTTCTTAGAATGGTACAATGACCTCATCATAGCTACACAGAGACCGTATATTCCACAAGAATTGTTTCAACATGAACCACAAAAACACCTTTGTGAGGCATCTTGGTGCTACTCCAACACTGTTTCACACTACCCCCTTACCATTTAAATTATCTAGATGATACCACTTTAGAAAATGAATTCATGACATTGTTGAGAGTCACAAGGGAGAAGAATAAATCAGGCATCTCATACACAATGTCCAGAATATCACAATGACCAACTCTTTCACTGACATATGTCCCCAGTTTGAGTACAATAGTGTCAAAGAGACAGTGGACTCCCTTGGAGTCATAGGAAGACGAAGAAGAGGAGACACTACCCATGAAAATCTATATATAACTATTTATGTCAATTCCATATGATGCTACCATATTAGATAAGGTCTTTCATGAATTTTTCCAAAAAAAATTCCTCATTCCCCCAAAGAAACCCCGCACTGGATCTCCATACAAATATTCCACTAAATCCATCATCACTAAAGTGGTCCATCTTTCTTCACTCCCTCCCCACATCCACACCATTCCACCCATTCCATCCTTTGTCCCCATTATCACCATTCTAGATGACCCCCCACTTAAGACAAACCTCACTCCCATTATTGAAGAGATCACTCGATAACCATCTAGTTCAGCCGTGTATGCACCATCTATATAATGATCCCAAGCCTAAATTTTCGCTTCGAACCACTAACTACCACTGTTGTGTTTGATGTGCAGGTGACTATTGAAGTTGTTCAATTATTAAGTGGTGTTTATACAAGGTTTATCCAACACATGAAAGATCACAATACACTCAAGATATAGAAAACACAAGCATAGATCTGACCTTTTATTATAAGAAGCAGGAATCAAATACAATAGAGAGCAGATCTAGAATAATCCTCAGATGGCCCAATAGATAAGAAATATGAGCTACCACAAAATTCTCCCGTCAATAAAAAATAATCCTCCAAAGGTTGGATGAGATATGAAGACTAATACAAGTAGACCCAGGCCATATGAATCCCAAGCTCCTCAGTCTGGAAGATGCCACGCTCTAGTAGATAGTTGGAACCCTCAATAATTCGGCCCAGTTGTAGGAAGACTCCAAATGAGTCCAAACTCTGCCAAATGATAGATCTGGGTGAAAATAACCCCCTCCTTAAGTCTCAATCTAAAAGGCTAAGCAAAACCCCTCCAAACCATTAAATCCTCAAAGAAGTTACGCCCTCCTAGATGCCTGAAACCCTAGATAACTCGGCCCTGATAAAGGAGACCTCCAAATGCTCTGAAACTCTCCAGGAATGTAGATCAGGCTATGGGAAACCCATATGAGAAGTTTTGGACCCATATTCCATGTAGATCTCCCTATATCTGGAAAAGACTGAATCACAGGACCTCCTCTTGCCTCCAAGCCATCCCAATCTGAAGCTAAATAAATGATGGTGATAAATCTCTGGAAAATCCCTCAAAATTATGGTTGAGACCATGCAAATGAAACCCCAGTTTCAAAATGACCAAGGGCTCTCCTGATCAACTAGATCGAACCCTTCTTTAGATCTTGATGTGCCCTTGCCGGAAACTCATGAATAGTATGACCCTGCTGATTTTCTGAAGCAATAGATGGAAGTGTTTTGAGTGTAGAATGGTGTGGGTGGAGTCTTTCATCCCCGAGACGAAGTTGCGGAAAAATTGAGTGGATATTTCACCACTGAGTTTCTCACAAGGTTTTGTACAGCAAAAACCACCAAACTATATTGTCAAGAGCAATAACAAACAAATATCAAATCCAGAATGCCCAAGAAGTGTGCCCTTGCCTTCTCTTTATACTTTTCCTTCTATTTTCCAGTTGAGTTAACTTAACTCCTAGAGTTAACCCTAACTCCAACTCCAGCTCTTCTATTTCTCAGTTGAGTTATCTTTTAGCTCCTTTTTACCTTTTTATCAAATCAACTTAAGAATATAACCTTAGTTTAGTTGACTTTTCCCCTCAGTATGAGACTACGGTCTAGTGGGGACACCTAGACCACTGAGTCTTCCAAACCTCTTCCTCAAGAGGTGGGGGACATTATAGTCTCCCCTACTTGAAATTGCTTGTCCTCAAGCAATTCCAAACCTGTTTCCGGCACCAGTTGTTCATTCTCCCACATGGTATCCTCAATGGGTAAGTCTTTCCATAAGATCAAATACTCCTCAATGCTTATCTTTCGAAGCTTTTTCTCTTGAACCTCCAGTATCTCTTTCGGAATTAACAAAAGCTGCCCTTCTTCGTCCATGGGAGGCAGTATCTCAATGGGAGTGATTTTTTGGCCAATGGCTTTCTTTAGGCAGGATACATGGGAGACATTGTGTATTTGACTGCCTGTGGAAGTTCTAGCTCATAAGCTATGGCCCCTATCCTTCTGCTAATCTTGTAGGGCCCAAAGAAGCGCGGTTGTAGATTTTCTTCTCCACTTCTTTTAATAGAAGCCTGTCGGTAGGGATGGAGCCTTAAATAGACTAAGTCACCAACCTCAAAAGTATGCTCCACTCTATGCGTGTCTGCTTAGACCTTCTGCTAGTTCTGTGCTCTCTGTAAATGATCCTTCAACTCTCGGAGGATGTCTTGGCTCTATTGTACCCAATCCTGCACCATCAGTGCCCTGTTGTCCCTAAAGGAAATCTCCACAAAGGATATTAGGTCATAGATGTATAAAGCTCTGAATGGTGTCATGTCTATGGATACATGATGGGTGGTGTTGTAGAATTATTCCCCCAAGTGCAACCATCTGACCCAGGCCTTCTGTTGACCAGCTACATAATTTCTGAGGTAGCCTTCCACCCATTTGTTGACTATTTCGGTCTGGCCATCCATTTGAGGGTGATAATTGGTGCTACGAGTCAATGTCATGTCGACTAGTCTGAACAACTCCTGCCAAAATGTACTCATGAACCTACTATCCCTGTCACTGATAATGGTCTTTGGCAGGCCGTGTAATCTAAATACCTCTCTTAAAAATAGTTTGGCCACCTGTGCTATGCTGAATTCTGTGGCTATGGAGAAGAAGTGTGCAAACTTTGTCAACCTGTCCACTACTGTGAAAATGCAGTCCTTTCCCTGTGCTTTGGGCAAGCTGGTGATGAAGTCCATGGATATGCTCTCCCACTTGTGCTTTGGAATGGGCAAAGATTGTAGAAGTCCTGTAGGGTGGGTGTGTTGCACCTCTTTTGCTACCTGAATGAGCAAAACAAAAGTTCTTACAAGATTAGTTGGGTCAGCTAAGCAAGATAGCAGTAAGGAAAGGGTTAGAGAAAGAAACATAAAAGACTAAACTAAGAATTAAACTAAGAAAGGAAATAACAACTAAACTATTTCATAAGGACATAAGAACAAGAATCAAACAAGACTCATGTCACCAATGGCAAGGCTTTGTATTAGTAAAAAAATAAAAACACCAAAGAGAAAGGGGACTTTGGGTCCCTTCTTCCTCCAAGGGAGGGGTCTTCGACCCCCAAACTTGAGTTCTTGTTACAACTTGGAAACTTGAAATAAATGGTGAAAGAATCCCAAGCTAACCCACTCAAGAGGTGAGATGGATTGCTTAAATGGAATGGTGCTAGTATACCCTTGATAGGAAAAGAGGATTCCCCAAGAGAATAGCAGCAACATAACCTTACAAATGAATTTTTTGAAAATGTAGTGCACCCATGGCCTTCTTTTATAGCATAGCTTTGAGGCATTATGTAACCATCTTTTAGTGTGAAAAGGGGATATTTAGGGCATTTTTATGTCTTTGACTAGCCACCCAGTCAGATCCAGTCGAGATTTGGATGTCAAATCGACTTGGAAGTTGAACCAGAAGTGGGTGGGAGGCTGACCAATCTCATAAATGCGTTGTTCTCACATGTGCACGGCTTTTAGCATCATGTTGACGGGCGAAATTGTCCGTCCGTCAATTGAGAGAGTGGAAACGGTCCGGGGTTGTCTAATAACCCAAGCCATTTGGAATGAACCACCCTGACGGGTTTAACAGCTCCGTTGGCCGCTCTAAGATCCTAAGAAAACCAAAGAGAAAACTAACCTAAACTAACTAATCTAACTAAAACAAATAAAACTAACTAAAACTAAATAAAATTAATAAAACAAATTAAAACTAACTAAAAGAAACTGAACTAACTAAAACTAAACTAATACACTATTCTAATTAAAACAAACTACTAAATGAAACTAAAATTAAATACAAATTACACTAACTATTCTACTAATTACTATTACACTAATTCTACTAATTAACCGTTTAGTTACAAATTGAAATACAACTTATTCACAAATATACAATACATACAATTGGTAGATTTACATAAAACCTGTAAAACTCATATGTTTTCTGTCCTAAGACAGCTAGAGATCTTTTTTTATTTTTTATATTTTATGAATAAGAAATAAAACTACCGAAATTAAACGATCTAATATACTAACTCTCACTCAAACTAATATCTGAACTAAACTACTAATAAGAACAACAAACAAAAGACTAACTGACCTGGAAGTTCTCCTAGTTTGTCCTGCGTTTGTTGACTTCGAAGCTGGTCGGAGGAAGGAAACTCGCACCGGTTGATCCAGAAGCTTTTCGTAAATGATTGGCTGCACTGCTCTTTGAGTTATTTACAGGAAAAACAAGACATAAAAGATCATAACAACTATAAGATTATAAATTTCTGCAATAAGGGAAACCTGTTATGCAAAAACTTATATTTGATAATTCAAATCATGAAGAAGATAAACCTGTCATTCACAAACTGAATTAGACAATTGTTATGTCTTTTATACAATTGGAAGAAACCAGATATGGATTACAATGATTAAAGTTATATCATTTGCACATGATCAAGATAGCTAAAGTAGTCATAAACCATATACAAATTGATATACACAACATGAAACAAAATGTTGATATAATGAGAAACTAAAGTTGTGACAAAACACCAAATTATGCTTCAGTCTGTATTAAAACTCCATATCCTTGTTCTCCCATGAATGAGGATGAACATTATTACAAAAATCATAAGTATATATAGGTCTCTCCATAGGGTAAAACCTCCCTGTGGATAATATCAAACTGTTTTACATAATCTGGGAGATATCCCAAAAATCAACTAAACTAGGAAACTAAAATGCAAGTGAAATATTCCAAATATCTTCTAACTGCTGATCCAATCCAATGCAATTTCAAATTGACCTGTAATGGACCAAAAATAACAAGTTAGATATATATTTTATTAAAAAAAATGGAAAAAATCTAATCCTGTAGACTAGCTATAGAATCATCTGATTCTGTAGCTGGTCTAATTAGAGAACAGAACTGTTTTAAATTTATTAAAACTAACAGAAATATATTCAAGTTATTAAAACAAATATTTGATTACTTAATTAAAAACAAAGCAAATCATTTAAATCACAACAAACCAAAACTTCTATGCTAATTTAGAACAAACAAAATCTTAATTGAATCTATTTCAATCAAAACAAATATTAAATAAATCTTTGGTATGAATGCAACTCATATACAAAATCCATCCATATAGAGGTAAAACTCCTACATCCATCTATTTTGCATATCAATAAATCCATCTAGAATTGATTGTAGGGAATTAAAGATAAAAAAAATCTTTCCACCAGATCCAAAGCATACACCAGCAGCTTCAGCAAGACAATTAGATTGAAATCACACCATTGTTGAAGGAAGCCACAACATTAATTGCCCACTTACATCACTTTAAAAGAGAAGTCTACCCACATAAAAGTCTGAACAATTTCTGCCAAAAGTAACATGGATGGCCACAAGCCATGGCTCAAAGCAGTCAACAAGTAGCCATGACTATCCAAAACCTGGAGGACCCAATGTGCACAGGTGAAAAACCTTACAATACCCAATGCAAACATATAATGGGATGTAAATGGTTCAACAACCTTTGTATTGTTCATCACGTGAGGCTATGGATAAACTGCAACAACTTCAAGGTAAACACAAAAGGCCCAAAACTCTATTTTAGTCTGTAGTTTTTGACCAAGAGACCTCCTCAAGAGAAACTTACCTACAAGTCACAGCTTTTGCGTTGTAGATATTTATCCAGTAGGCAATAGGAATGATTACATACATGATGATCATAAAACCAACCATTACGTTGGCAATAGCAAACCAGGGCGTAGCTAGTGGGATCCGTAAGTAGGATGATACAACAGCCCAATCGAGGGAAAATGAACCAATTCCAAGACCCTTTAGCCCTGATCCATTCTGTTGAGTGGTAACAGAATTCTTCCATATCCAGCAAGCTATTGATAAAGCTGTAACCGATGGGAAGAGGAAATTTGGCACCCAATAGTATGAAAAGATTGTTGTCATAACTATAAAAAAGAACTGAATCCTCGTTAATCCTCCCTTTGGCCTTTTTTCATCTTCATGCAGAGCCCTGAAGAGGGAAATTTGCACAAGGTTTCTAGGCCACCACATGTAAGAAGCCTCCACCAAAATCTTTCTGAAAATGCCAGCCCACCCAAAACCGAATACCTGAGTAGTTACAGAAAGCAACCAAGCAGCTAAAGAACTGATTTGGCGTTTGTAAAATGCTTTGATTATGCTTAGGATACTTATTGCATATACACCTCCAGCTCCATCATTGGCAAAAATGGTTATCAGAACATGTTCCTTGATATTGAATGACCCTGGATTTAGTGAAAAGTGTCATTCGGTGCATGGAAACTGCATTTTTTTCGTAGGCAGTGTTGCAGCCATGCGATGGCCCAGGGGAAGAACTGCTATCTGAGCAGAGTATCCTAATATTGTTAGCGGGTTCAATTTAAACATGAAGAACTGGTTGGCCACAGCCAATACAATGCAAGATATTACTCCTAGAAACCACACCCTGAATGTCATCACTAGTAAAGTTGGATCATCTGTAGCAGGAACAATTAATACAACTTCCTCGATTGGAGATTGGTCCTTAATTTTTTTCTCACCTGAACGTGTAGATGGAGCCATTTTGATGAGAAGCTAAGACCTAGAGTTGCAATGATCATGCCCACACACATACAGAGTGGACGATTGGAAAATGGGAAGCTAATTTATTGATTCAACACAGTATACTGGCAATAAATTTGCTCCTTAATCAACTTGATTTAATTCTTGAGACAAAGATAGCTCTAGGGTATGTTTCCATGGATAAAGTGATCAACCCACTAAAATATGAATAATCCTTTAGCACAAATCTGGAGAAGTGATAAGCATTCTGGCGAATGCACACAGACCCAATACGTTCCCTTCAGCCATTGAGAAGATCTGAAATTTTACCTGAAAAAGACGAGCTAGATCTCTATAACCACTCAATTTCTGAGGAAACCGCTCATGGAGAGGGTAAAGGGGCTAAAAACGGTTCTGGGTTTTCAACGGTTTGATCTAATTCAGAACCGTTTGCCCAAAATCGCTCACGCAAAAAACGTGACTTTGGGGGCAATTACGGGGCAGTCTTCTCTGGAAAAATGAAACCACAACCAACTCTGAACACCAGGGGGTTTGAATTCACCCTACAAGAGCCAGGAGATAACACACAGTGAGTCGGGCTAAGGGTCAAGGGTTTGAATGGGGTATGCTCATAGATTTTCCCAAAAATCAAGAGAGATAACTCGGTAAGGATGCAAGCATTAATGCAAAGTGTGCGAGGGTGGTAAAGCTTACTTCTGCCATGCATAAGAGTTATTGCCAATAGTACCACTGCCAATTTACATAGCTGTTCAACCTCACTATAGCATAATTCAACCATTAACCATGTGCACAAGCAATGAAATCGAATGGATATATACATACCAATGTGCACAAGTGTTATACCATAACGTTTCCAAATCCGACATATAAATCAAAACCAATATCAAACATGCGCCAACGTATATAATCAAAAGTTTATTAAAGTGCCAAACGAATTTTGTATAGTCGACAAGCCAAATTTATGAAAAGATTATCATAAGGATTATATCACATGTATATAAAAAGTTTAATCAAAGCCTTATGTATTTTCAAAGATTTAATGATCAGGCAAGCCATATAAAGTTTAAATCCAAAGATTAATGTATTGCAAACTCAATGAAATTCAATCCCACAATCAATATAAGAATGACCAGTGAATACAGTTCGAAAATTCTTTCAGCTATACAATGATAAACAAAGGTAAGCACAGTAAGCACATTGATTAAAAAGATCATGACAATTCAGATAGTGATCAAAATTTGACTTCAAACGGAGAAGTTTTCACGCTTACAATTGTAAAAACTCAACAAAAATAAATGTGTAAATGTCGCAAGAAATGAAAGTGTCGTTTATTCGAAAAATGCGACGACAATTTAAAGTTTGGAAGACATAGGTGTAGGCAGCTTATAGGAAAATAGAAAAAATTGAATTGGCTGCCAACACGTCCACATGAACACATCGTGCACATGTGCGCTTTTCTGGAGTTTCTGGATGGCGCATGTGCACGAGTGCCCTGTGTAGTCATCGTGCATCTTGTTTTTTCAACTGGTTACATAGTGTTTTGACCTTTTTGGCCATGTTTTTTGGTAATGTTGGTCCATGGGTGGACTCACAGTTGTTTGACAATGCTGGATTCTTGTAGCCATTTGTGGACGATATTTTGGTGATAAAAGATGCCCCCTAATGGATGAGGTTAGGAGTCATATGGATAGCCTAAATTCATCAATGTTTCTTATACTGAGAGTACCATTGTAAGAAAGAGTGATAGTGAGAGTACCAAGAGTGACCCCATTGGAGGAAAAAAAAAGGAACCTGTAATACCCAACCTTCTGTAAGGTGTGTAAAATAGATTGTGTACAAACAAGGTGGGCATGCCCCATCCTTGTGTCATGTAACTCAAAAAAGGATGTTGTACAGTAACTAAAACTGTGCGTTGATGTAGCTAACTGCAGTGCCCTCGAGGGCAGTTTTGACAAAGGCAGAGGACAATTCTGAGGAGGAGCATACTCTGAACAATAGGCAGTGACACGTATAAGAAGTATCACAGATTTTGTGGGCATTGATAGCCTAGCCAAGTTTATAGATCTTCGGCATATATGAACATAAACTGCAATAGTCACAACGTAAGACCCACCGTGACATGAAAAGGAGTTGAAGTCGTATGTCATGGGGGTCAACGACAATAGAGAGCAATGATGGTTCTCCTTGTGTCGTCCGAGATTGCTCATTATAAAGGTAATGAGAATCAAGATACTGTCACCCTTCTGGAAACTGTGTTGATGTTGACAAAAAGGGAGACGTGAGTCCAAGAAGCAAAGTGTTTTATGAAATCTACCAGGTGAGGCTAGGAATTGAGGAGGTACATGGATGAAGTCAATATGTGTGGAGACTCAAGATTTCCCTTGGTTGGAGATATGTGCTAAGTATAAGTGGTTGCAACCACTCGATGAGGTTAAGTGTCAGGGGGATGACGAGATGTGGGATAATTTGTGCCAGAGGTGGGACAAAGTGAACAAACTCAGAGAGCAGAGGTAGCTGGCCTGTGGGGTATTCGAAGTTTATGGACAATGTCAACAGGAGGAGATGATAATGAGTGCCCCAACCAAGGGTGGAATGGGTTTCATTTTCTAGGGCAGAAGGTCGCCAAGGGTGATGACAAAAAGCTATGTGAATGCTGGAAAGAAAGGCTTTTTACAATTAAATGAATAAAGAATAATTTGGGATGAATGTACAAATACAGAAACAGGTGCCTAAGTGCAAGATGGTTAGGCTGGTTAGGGTGCAATTTGCGTGGAGAGCTAGTGGAGGTTTGGGGTCCCATTGTTGGGTTTATGTATGAGGTAAATGAAATGGAGGGAAATTTGCGGATGGGAAAACTGATTTTGGATGAAATGGATGGTTAATGATATTGTGGAGGTGTACTCAAAATAGAACTGTGAAGAGATAATACGGGAGTTCATTGGGAAAGCTAGCAAAATGAGGAGAATGAGTATGTGGTTGATTCTCGACATGATGTAAGACTATCAGGACTCCCATCCCTAAAAGGTTGAAAACAACATGAGTGTCAGAGTGCCAAGGGGTCTATAAATGGGACAACTCATGTGGAGGAGAAACCTACCAGGTGACAGTACCAAAAATGCAATGGCGGCGGTGGTACTACATAGCTGGATATGGGGACCCTAAAGGAAAATTTCAGGGGGTGTGACTAGAAATACAATTGAGATTCAGAGGGAATGACTACAAGCCAATGTTGATTATATACCTGAAGGGGTTGTGCAGGTGTATGATGCCCAAGTACCTGCACACATGAAAACCAAAATACCCAGCGTGAACAATATCTGAAGAGAATCGAACATACGAGCATTTATTTGATAATTTTGAACATGATCATGCGTACCTAGACGGGGTATGAAAAAATGGCTCCTCGGGGGCCAAGGATAAAAAATGGCCCGAGGACTATTTTTGTTAACAACCAAATATCAATATAGCATAGAAAAACCTCAAAAAAAGTACTCAACGCCTTGAAAAAGAGATAATTTCATATAATAAGCCTCTTCGAGGGGGAAGCCTTCTTTAACCCCATTTAAATGTTCAAGTACAATATGATTCAAAATGAAAACGTCTCCTTGGTATATATAGGAGACTAGGAGGTATAATTACAACTAATGGCCTAAAGCCGACATAAATAAAATAACATTACAAATATAATATGCCCCAATTAAGGGGTAATGAGCCAATATTAGGGATTAACATGCCCCTCCCCTTGAGATAAGTGTTGTCCGAAATGCTTGAGTAACTCTGGATGCTTTTGTATAAAAGACTCATCTTCCCAAGTGGAATCTTCACCCGGTAGTTTCCTCCATTTAATGAGATACTCTGAAATGGATCTATTCCTCAGCTGGCGAATTCTTGTGTCAGTGATGGCTTTAGGATCCAATATGATTTTTCCTTCCTCATCAAGTTCTGGAAATATAGTTTGAACTGGAATCTTGTTGCCTATAACCTTCTTTAAGCATGAAACATGGAAAATTGGGTGTACTCATGAAGATGCAGGCAACTCCAATTTGTATGCCATAGTACCAATCTTTTGCAACACCTTATAAGGGCCATAATACTTTGGTGATAATTTATTATCCTTCTTGGCTTGCCTGAGGGACATCTGTTTGTATGGTTGTAGTATTAAAAACACCCAATCCCCTACTTCAAAACTTCTTTCACTATGATGTTGATCTGTTGTTGTTCCATGCGATTTTGTGCCATGGAAGGAGGGTGGTATCCATAAAGTGCCATAAATGGTGTCATTTTTGTTGCAGTATGAAAGGAAGTGTTATACCACCATTCTGCCAAGGGTAACCATTTGAACCATTGTGTTTGTTTATCAGAGACAAAGCAACGAAGGTATCCTTCCAGACATTTGTTCACTATCTCGGTTTGTCCATCAGAATGAGGATGATAGGATGAGCTACGAGCCAATTGAGTACCTAAACAAGAAAATAATTATGTCGAAAAATGTCCAGTGAAGATGGGATCTCTGTCACTTACAACAATCTTTGGGCTGCCATGTAGCTTTTGAACTATATCCATGAATGTGGTGGAAACTGTACTATCTTTGAGGGGATCAGAGAGTGCACAAAAGTGTGCATACTTGGTTAGTCTATCAACAATCACCATGATGACACACTTTCCTTCGGACTTTCGTAACCCTGTGATGAAATCCATGGAAACCTTCTTCCAATGCTGACTTGGGATGGATAATGGTTGTAAAAGACCTGGGGTCTTAATTGTTTCCACCTTATTTTGTTGGAAAACCACACATTCTACCACAAACCTTTGAACATTAGTTTTAAGGCCATCCCAAAAAAAATCTTTCTTGATTCTATGGTAGGTTTTCAAAAATCCCAAGTTCCCTCCTACTGGAGAGGCGTGAAATTCCAATAGTACCTTTTGTTTGAGTTGGGACTTCTTACATAAATATAAGCAATCTTTGTACCATAGTGAATCTTTTTTCCATGTAAATGTATCTGATGCATTGGAATCCTGCTAGAACCTTTGAATGAGGGTCCACACTTTTTCGTCATTCTTCCATTCATCCCTTGCTTCTATTATCCAATCGGGTTGGATGATCGAGATAGCACAAAGAAAGGCCTCAACATCTTCATCCTTTCTTGGGAGTGCATATATCACAACATTTTACTTCCCCTTTTTATAGACGATTTCAAAATCATAACCCAATATCTTGGTTACCCATTTTTTTTGTTCTTATGAAGATAGTATTTGTTCCAAGAAGTATTTAAGACTATCATCATCTGTTTTGACCTTGAAGTGCCTACCTATTAGGTAAGGACGCCATTTCTTCAATGAATGTAGTATTTCCATCATTTCCTTCTCATAAATGGGTTTTTGTAAGTCCTTCCCCTTGAGTGGTCGAATTTCAAAAGCCAGGGGCCTTCCTTCTTGCATTAGGACAACACCAATTCCATTTCCCGAGGCATCACATTCCACAATAAAGGTTTTTTTGAAGTCTAGAGTGGTCAAGACAGGAGCTTTACACGTCACCTCTTTAAGTTGTTCAAAAGATGTAGTTGCCTCTGGAGTCCATGAAAATTCATCTTTCTTAGTTAGTGCCATTAAAGGTGCTGCTATTCTTCCATAGTTTCGAACAAACTTGCAGTAGTAACCCATCAAACCCAAAAATCCTCTAAGATTCTTTAATGTTTTGGGAATCGGCCAGTCCATCATGGCCTTAATCTTGTTAGGGTCTACCTTGACACCTTCATGAGATACAATATGACCCAAATA
>ML781336.1:1804823-1814897 GCA_009831015.1 Picea engelmannii
TCTTGTACTTGAACATTTAAGTGGGGTAAAAGGAGGTTGCCCCCTCGAAGAGGCTTATTATCTGAAATTATCTCTTTTTCAAGGCATTGAGTACTTTTCCTGAGGTTTTTCTATGCTATATTGAAGTTTGGTTCTTAACAACCTGGGTTGTTATTTTTCTGGTTTCTTCCTTTCTTTTTGGCATTATTCGACTGATGAGGTGGATTTTCTGTATTCAACTGTTCAAAATTCTAATATTGTTGAACATGAGAGGGTTGAACAAAATTAACCCCAGTGTGAGGGTGTCCTGGTGGTAGAACCATGGGCTGTGGAGGGCGAAGAAATGGAAAGTACATATTATGTTGTGGTAATGATCTGTAAGGTACATAGGAAGGTGTGGCACTTTCGCTAGTAATTAGAGTATAAGTTGAGGTAGTGGGAGTACCCAAACTTGTTTGGATAGGTGGGCATGTGGTAGGTGTTGGAGGTGGCCCACTGCTGCGGGGAGGAAGGATAGTAGGGTATGTTTGTTGATAAGGGGGTGGAGGATAATAAGGGGTTCCTCCATATGCCGACGAATATTGTGGTGTGCCATACATTGGTAGTTGTGGGGGTTGTGGATTGTGGTGCATTGTGGTACCAATCAATCCTTCTGCTCAGTGAGACATCCCAGGTTTATCTTGGTCAAATGGCATGGGTTTTGGGAGATCAGGAAGTACTGTGTATAAGTATTCTGATTGTGAATAAATGAGGTCGTATTGTTGAGCCTTGCTGATAGCTTCTTCTTCTAATTGAGGGAAGGTGGAAGCTACATCTTTACCTAGGAGAGAGATAAGTGATCTAAGAAACCAATCAAGGCATTATTGTTTGGTGGTTTCTGCTTTGTACAAACTACGCCGATGATGCCACTCGTGAATGTGATTAGCGATATGTGTGGCTGAGGTTTGTTTAAAATTGGAGAGTAGTTCAAGACCATTGTCATGGCGGATTGGTAATTGGAAGAAGGTCAAAAATGCTTTGGCCAAGGACTCAAAAGTCACATGGGACCCTGATTTTTCATCTACATACCATTTGGCTGATGGGCCAGTTAGTGTGCATTGAAATAATCGTAGTCAGATGGAATAATCCATAATGTTGTTGGAAGATAACCATAAGTGGAAAGTCACGACATGGTTGGCAAGGTCATCTCCTACCTTTCCTTCAAACTTGGGGATGTTTGAAGGTAATTTGGTAGGCATTGCAAGCCATGTGGGGTCATGCAATATAGGATCATTTGTGAGTTTACTAAGATCCGGTATGTTGAGAGAGGCCAAATGTGGCATCAGGAGTGTTGGTGGAGGATTAGTTCCAGCAATTGTGTGGGGGTTTTGTGAACCTGGCCCTTGAGGGGGACTAGGTGGGTTTGTACTTCCCCTTTGAGAGGAAGTTGGCCCCCCACTTTCATGTAAAGGAGAGCGAGTGGATTGTGGACCTTGGGAATTGGACCCAAATAAGGTGGAACCAAGCAAAGAAGATCCCAAAATAGTGGCACTAACAGGACTGTGAGAAGGTGGGGCTGGTGGGTTGGAAAGACTAGGAACTCCCCCTAGAATAGGAGGGAGATTTAGCAAGCATATGGAATGACGAGGGTTCTGTGGGTCCCCTATGATGTCCGACTAGCTGAGTGAATGTGTGCAAATGGTGGTGAGAGTATGAATAAACAAGAGCCTTTGCTGCAATTTTTTGAACTTTACACGATATATATCAAATCAAAATGTAATCAGAAGTGCATCATACATAAAGTGTTATGATAAAGAAGCATATATGTGGGTAAGTGGATTTTGTCCATGTGGGGGAACAAAGAAAAAAAATGCTCGTGTCCTAAAAGATGTAACGTCCTTCCTTTCAAATAACACTGGACCTTCTAATAGTACTCAACAGTGGGGTTTGAAGCCACCGGAAGAGAAACTAGTGAAGGATGAAATAATCAGTTATAATGAGGGGTAGAGGGTGCATATCCTGAAAGAGCTGGTGATATTTCCAAATAGCCACACAAAATCTGATCAAGGTGCAATTGCAGCCCACAATTGCCACCTGGTTAGATGTCCTAAAATTTGGTCACTAGGTACCTCGGTCAAAGTGCAACATTTAGATTTTTGGCCTAAGAAATGGGTCACGGGCTGGATCCCATCCAAGAGGTGGGTGCCTCAAGGGGGGACGCACAGAACAATAGGACCTCAGCTTTCAACCCTTCATGGGTATCTCCCTATCTTATGGTGTTAGGAAAACTTGACTTGGAGGATTTAAAGTTCCCTATTTGACAACTTCTATTGTTTTGAAAAATCTGAGAACCAGATAACAGGGAAACCAGATGTGAGAACCAGGAAAACTTAGTGAGTTTTTAGAAAAAAATTAGATGTGGTTGTTTGAGAGATTGGGGGTGTGAACCAACCTCGTTGAAATTAAGTGGGAGTGGATAGTTCCATCAAGAAAAGGGTGGGGTGTTTCGAAATCCCTTTGGAGGAAACTTACTTCAACCTCCACATTTCAAGATGAAGACTATGTGAGTGAGAAGTGACTTTTGTGTGTGAACAAGTGAAAGTGTGCCAATTTTTTAATAATTTAGGTATCACCTTGTTGCATGTGGACTTCGTTTGGTCCTTACAAGTGTTTGATTACCTAAGTTACTATATGTCGTTGGTACAACCTTGCGGAATTCAAAAGTCCCTAGGAAACTAACATGTGGACATGTGGATCCTTATTATTCCTTTAACTCCCTGATGTGATTTAATCTAAGAAATCTTTGAAACTATCCTAGTTTGTGATCATGTGGGCATGTATGGGCCCATTGCAAAACCTTTAAACTTCCCTAGTGATTTAATCTAAGAAAGAAAATTTCAACACTATCTAATCTTTGTAGCATGTGGGCATGTATGGGCCCGTTACAATCTTGAGATGTGTTTGAAAAATAAACTAAGAGGATACCCGAGGGGGCTATTGTTCTCTCCTAAAGGTTTTAATCTTTTTAAGGGAGATGAAATTGTCTTCCAACCTCTTTCTGATTCTCAAGATCGCTTTGAAACGTGAGAGAAGAGCATACTCAATGATTGATATCCAATTTCTGGTCCCAATGCAAGTTTTATATGTGATTACAAATGATTCCAACTTATATCTTTTAGTCAAAGCAAGCCATCCATGTGGAAAAATGAAAGCAAAAGAGGAAATAATGATTTTAAAACCCCTAAGTGCCTATGAGTTTTGACTAATCCCTTTATATGAAGAGGGAACTAAGTGTGGTGCAGATTATAACATGCATGAAATCATTTTTAAGGAGGCAATGGGCCTTCCACAAGTCACAAAAAATTTTACAATGTGTGTTTTTCTGCACAGGTGCATGAGTCTCAGAGTAGACAAAGGCACACTGAGCGCTTGTGCGCTAACTAGACAAGATTCTTGGGTGCATGTGCACAGAGGGCACTGAGTATCATGGCTATTTGAGCGCACATGTGCACGATGGGCGCCTGTGGGCCAATAAACTCACGCACAACTGACACATGGCCGTGAAGAAAATTCTAGATGAAATTCTTTCAACTCATCAAGAAATTTGGCTTCCTGTAGGTCGACTTTGGCCGGTTATGGTACCTGCAGGTTAAGTAAACAAAAAGAAAATCTAAAATAACCCAAATGGGGTAGGAAATTGATACTTTTCCCCAATTAAGTCGCCAATCTATTGCACCTCTTTTGCTACCTGAATGAGAAAAATAGAAGTGCTTATAAGCTTAGCTGGGTCAGCTAAGAAAGACAACAGTAAGGAAACGGTTAGAGAAAGAAACATAAAAGACTAAACTAAGAATTAAACTAAGAAAGGAAATAACAACTAAACTATTGCATAAGGACATAAGAAAAAGAATCAAACAAGACTCATGTCACCAATGGCAAGGCTTTGTATTAGTAAAAAAAGAAAAACACCAAAGAGAAAGGGGACTTTGGGTCCCTTCTTCCTCCAAGGGAAGGATCTTGGACCCACAAACTTGAGCTCTTCTTACAACTTGGAAACTTGAAATAAATGGTGAAAGAATCCCAAGCTATCCCACTCAAGAGGTGAGATGGATTACTTAAATGGAATGGTGCTAGTATGCCCTTGATAGGAAAAGAGGATTCCCCAAGAGAATAGCAACAGCATAACCTTACAAATGAATTCCTTGAAAATGTAGTGCAACCATAGCCTTCTTTTATAGTATAGCTTTGAGGCATTATGTAACCATATTTTAGTGTGAAAAGGGGTTATTTAGGGAATTTTTAGGTCTTTGACCAGCCACTCAGTTGGATCTAGCCAAGATTTGGATGTCAAATCGACTTGGAAACTGAACCAGAAGTGGGTGGGAGGCCGACCAATCTCATAAATGCGTCGTTCTCACATGTGTACGACTTTTAGTGTCCATAGGCATGCATCATGCACACATGCGCTTTTCTGGAGTTTTTGGATGGTACATGTGTGCGAGCGCCCTATGTAGTCATCGCGCAACTTGATTTTTCAACTGGTTACATATTTTTTTGACCTTTTTGGCCATGTTTTTTGGTAATGTTGGTGCATGGGTGGACTCATAACTGTTTGACAATGATGGATTCTTGTATCCATTTGCGGACGATATTTCAGTGATAACAGGGTGTGCTCATCCTTGTTTTCTTGGCATGTAGTGCATTCTTTGACATGCTTAATCACATATTCTTTGAGGCCCTTCCATGAGAACCTCTCTCTCACTTGTTTGTATGTCTTACCAATTTCCTGGTGCCCTGCCACTGGTGATTTATGACATGCATGTAATACCTTGGCTTTGAAAGTCGATCTAGGAACCAAGAAAATTTGGCCTTTGTAATAAATGAGGTCCTCCATGACTCTGAAGTTATTATCCTATATATGTCCATCCAATAGTTGAAAAGGAAATTGATCCTTGGAATATTCTACCATCAAGTGATCCTTCCAGTCAAGTGACATACCTGACATGGAAAAAATGGATGACCTCCTAGATAAAGCATCTGCTATTGCATTGTTCTTCCCCTTGACAAATTCAATGTCAAAGTCATAGGCCTGTATTTTTCTTACCCATTTTTGTTGTCTTTCATTTAGATCCTTCTGTTCCAATAGGTATTTAAGACTATTATGATCAGATTTGACCACAAACCTTGATCCTACAAAATATTGCTGAAATTTGGCTAGTGCATGCATGATAGCCGACATTTCTTTGTCATAAATGTTGTAAAGCAGTTCAGGGCCCCTAAGTTTCCAGCTTTTGTAGGCCAGAGGGTTCCTATTCTACATTAACATGGCCTCTATACCTTCCCCTCAGGCATCACACTCCAAGGTGAACGGTAGGCCGAAATCTGGAAGGGCTAGTATGGGGCAGGTGCTCATTACCTCTTTCATCTTCTCCATTGTGGCTTAAGACTCTTCACTCCATTTGAAGGCCCCCTTTTTGGTCAGATTGGTCAAGGGTGCACATTATTGAGAAAACCCCTTGACAAATTTACTGTAGTATGTGCATATTCCTAGGAATCCCCTTAACTTGGTGAGTGTCTTAGGAGTGTCACTATTGTTTTTTCCTGATGTACATGTACCCATTTTTCTCCTGTGATGTGTCTCAAGTAAACCACCTCTATCATCCCAAACTCACACTTGCATTATTTATCATATAATGATTGTTCCTCCATGATCGATAGGATTTGGTCCACATGTCATAGGTTTTCTTCCCACGTCTTGCTGTAAATGAGAAAGTCATCAAAGAATACTAGCAAGTATTTCCTCAGTTATTTGTTGAACACATGGTTCATGCAAGACTGAAACATGGCTGGGGCATTGGTTATCTCAAAGGGCATCACCAAAAAATCATAATGGCCATAGTGACACCTGAAAGTTGTTTTCAAGATATCCTCCTCCCTCATCTTGATTTGATGGTAGCCAGAATGAAGGTCAATTTTTGTGAAGTAAATAGCTCCATGTAGTTCATCAAGCAACTCATCAATCCTGGGTATAGGATACCTATTTTTTATCGTCTTTTTGTTCAAGGCCCGGAAGTCAATGTACATCCTCATCATCCCATCCTTCTTGTTGACCAAGACTATTGAATAAGAAAAAGGGCTAGAGCTTGGCCTGATGTGTCCCATGTCTAGAAGTTCCCTGATGGCCTTCTCTATCTCATCTTTATACTTATTTGGATGTCTATAGGGTGTGGTGATAACTGGTTTGGCCCCTGCCTCTAGTTCAATGATGTGCTCAAACCCCATGTCTGGTGGCACACCTGGAGGAATAGGTCCAAACACCTTGTGGTGCCTGTTAAGGATTTCTTTGATCTTTGGGGTGTAGTGAACCTTTCCCTGCTCATCCATACGTGTTGCAACCCTGCATTCTACTATGTATACTATCTCATCTCTCTAGAAGATGGCCTCCATCCTCGTGGTCATGACTACCTTTGCAACATTCCCTATCATGCCCCGAAGCACTACCTTCTGTCCACCCTCCTCTATGAATGGCATCTCCATGGCTTTGTAGTTGGTGGTGATAGGCCCCAATGTACTGAGCCACTGAACTCCCAGGATGATGTTGGTATTTGGAAGGTCCATGAAATAGACATCCTGTATCAGCTCATGCCTACCCAAGGTAAGATTCATGCACATAATAAATCTGTCACGGGACATAGTGCTTCCATCTGCTACCTCCACCTTGAACCCTTCAAATTCTAGTGTGGGTATGTGCCTTATTTTCAATAATGTTGAATCAATGAAGTTGTGAGAATCTCCCCCATCGATTAAAACCAAAACTCTCTATCCTTGCAAGACCCCCCTCATTCGAAAGGTGTTATACTTGGGCACTCCACTGATACATGCCAAGGTGGCCATACTATCCTGCCCTGTGATCTGTTCTTCTACTACCTCAATGGTTTCAACCTCCATGTTATATATCTGGCCAAACTCTTATTCCTCCTCGTTGTCTGAAGTGACCTCAATGTAGTGCACTTGACCACGGCCCATGCATTTGTGTGTTGGTGTTGTTGGGAAAATCTCCCTACAGACTAGCAAATAGAGTTCAGACTTTGCATGCAGATATGACCGAAGAGAAATTACTTTCTACCTTCATCCCTATATTTAAATCCCCTTTTCTTAGTAAATGCATGGAAATATCAACCTACCTCGTTCCCGACATTTGATGTTGATCCTCTACTGTGCTTGATTACTTGTTTGCAATACTCCTTCCAAAGATGACCTGCATCCAAGACAAGTAACAACTATGCATGCATGTTACTTCTATACTAATGGGTTAGAAATCCAAACATATACTGATTAAACTATAAATAGTTCATGAATTGGGACGGAAAAAGCATTTTCTTTATTACTTTGAATGAGTCAACTTACAAAAGTTGAGACCGGCCACCGCTCCTTGAACCTGATCCTGGGCTCCTCCTCTTCTATCTTCCAACTACTTTGCTTTGAATCTCCTTTGGCACAAGGAAAGGCTAAAGGGTTGGGACAATGGGAATACATAAATGGGTAGAGTTTCTTTTCTATATTTTTCCTCTTTGCAAATGGGACCCCTACCCCTTCTTTTATAGGCTAGAAGGAGCTAGTATTTGGATGAACCCTCGGCCATGCATGGCCGGGAGTTTCAGTTAACTCACCCATAGATTTTTTTTTCATCGGCAACTTTCCTTTTTTCATGCTTTTGTTGGTCCACATGGGCTGTTTTGGGTCAGCCAGCGTGTACATGCATTCAGTAATGGATTAGGGCATGTGGGCCTTTATAAAAGAAGATTGTTCAAAGAGTTGTTCAGCAGTGCTTTGGCAAAGAAGGGATATGAGTTGGTCTGATGCTAGGTAAGCATGTGTGGTGCAATTTAGGGTTATAACAGATTCCCCCTAATGTGTGAGGTCAGAAGAGCATCTGATGGCTGAAATACATTACCAATCTTTACTGATGTGCTGAACGATTGAGCCTAAGGATCAGGAACCTAGATGTGTCATCTGCAAAATAAAAAATGTCTCACCGAGGCAGGCATACCCATGCTCGAGATAAAATAGAATCATGGCTACCAATCAAATACAGTGTAGATCCATGTCAAACAACTATAAAGAGTAGCCACAAACAATACACAGTAGAGCTGCATCTCGAAATCAGAAAGATATACATATGGAGTATCCATCTTCCAGAAGCTGATTCGGCCTGATGGTTGGAGATGAGATCTTTAGAGCTTAAGAAACAACTTCAAAATATTCAAAACTTAGGTGGGAGTGTAATATGGGTGTACGACTGCACTACCCAGAGGTCTTTGACAACTCGTCGGTCATGAACTTGATAATCTTGATGATCAAATTGAAGGCTTCAATGATTTCAAACAAGGACTTGGTTTGATGTTTAGGATGGCCAGGTGTGCGGACAAGAGACATATTGCAGAGGGGCTGACTCAGGCTTGGTGACAAAATTCCCTTGGATAATAGCATGACAAATGATGAGACTCAGGCAACATGTATGTTAATCATAAGTCTACGAAGCAGGAGGCAACGCAAACTCTCCATATATTTGGAAGGATAACCAAATGGTGGAGGACACAACTCTATATAGTGAGAAAAAGCTTCCTAAGGTCATACTACATCCCATAGTCTGATGAACAAACAGACATATGTGCTTTATCCAAGGGCGATTCATGACATTGCCAATAAAAAAAATGCTTTTCCCTTCCTCTTTTTGGGGTATATTTGATTTTTTTGTTCTTTTCAATAATTGTGGAAAAAAGAATAAAGGAATATTACGTTACAATGGAGGAACGAGTGTTGCAAACATACAAGTTCAAGGCACAAGGACAAGATTGATGTTCTAGTAGAATGATACTCGGGAAAAATCCTCTAGGGGCCAAAGGCATTAAGACGCAGAAGCAAACTATTATAAGGATGACGTATAAGGTATGCAAATGCAGTTAACAAAACACACAATGGTAACGTTCTTCGATGTAAGTTTAACGAGCCCAGAGAAGGTAAGCTCAATGGTTTTTCATATTTAGAGAGTCTGAAAAACATAAAAGGAGACTCCATTGGAGTAACTTTTTTTAATATAGTCTAGTCGGTTCGAAAAAAGGGTAAACTAGCACTGATTAGACTTCGATTCAAAACCATTTTAACAAGAGGGACAAGGAAAAGATCACTCGGCTATTTTTTCATTTTTAAGGCGTTTGAAAAAAGCTTAACTATGGACTCCATCAGGAATGTTCTTCTGGACCAGTTTAGTGAGTGTGAAAGAATAAGGTCACTCGACAATCTTTTCAATTTTAGGGAGTCTGAAAAGAGCTTAACTATGGACTCCGTGGGGATTCCTTCTTCATAAGTTTAGTCCTTCAGGCCCGAAAAAGGGATAAAATTATACCTGAGAGTACTCTTCTATAGAGCTGAAGTTCCATAGAGTATACCTTTGTTCGTATAGTTGACTATCCGGAACGAAAAAGGGGTAAACTACCGTCGGACAGATGTGACTTCAAATTTCAGTTTAATGAGCATGAAAGGTCACAAGATCGCTCGACAATATTTTCATGTTTAGAGGGTCTGAAAAGGGCTTAAAAGGAGACCTGTTATTTTTTGGGAGTCCTGAGGGTTAGACCAAGAGCAAAGAAGAATCGTGCAAATGAGGCTCAAACTCATATTCAGGAAAGACTATAAGGACTCCCGAGCCTACAGTGTTTTAGAGATGGCATGGACACCATAATGCAACCAGGACTTACCTAGGGAATCTGTGTTCTAGTACGCTCTACCGCCAAGTTGCAACACTTCTAAAGAAGATATGACGGTTCCATGTCACAACCTGATGGGATCAATCCTATGGCAGAGGAAAAAGACAATGAGACACAAAAGTCGGGGTAGTAGCCTAACCTATATGCTCAAGTTGATTCTTGGAAAAAATTTCATGGATCGTCAAAATTTTCTCAAAACTCAAAAGAAGTGTCCCAATACCCGATCAAATCCCTCCCATATAACTCTTGAATCACTCTAAATGGTTTTTGGTATAAAGAAACTGATAAGGGAGGCCAAAAAAGTGACAAAAAGAGGCCAAAAAGTCTATAAATAGAAGCTGGCAGCTCA
>ML781336.1:1821776-1860415 GCA_009831015.1 Picea engelmannii
TGTATATTGTATTGTAAACAATGTAACACAATGTGTATCAATATAATATATGTTGGTTTTCCCGGTTTGGGTTTCCAGGTGAAAAAATCTCTGTGTAATGTTTGTATTTGCCATTGTATATTTTCTGTTCTTTTCTGAATATCAGTTTGTAGTAGATATTGTACAAGGTTAGAATTTACACATAGTCCCTAGACCTATTTAGACTTTTTATGTGCCACGAGCACTACTTGTATATATTTTTTGAGGGCATAAGCCTTGTGACTCGTTATTGGTCCTATTTTTGAGGCGCTTGCATCCATCTATGTACTCTAGTTACTTTATGATGTTATATATGGTTTTTTGATCTTTTGTGTCTTATGGATCACATGTGCAAAAATGTATTTACATGGTTATGTCAATGTTCTTTCATATGTGTGCAAGATACCAATCTAAAATTTGATTAGCTAAAGTATCTGTAATTTGGTTTAATCTCCTAGGAACATGAAAATAGGTAATATAATCAAAGTTTTGTTCTAATAGATGTACCCTAAGGAATCGACAGTGTAAGGTTGGATCATGAACCCAATATACTTTGTTTAGCTGACACACAACCAATTGAGCATTGAGATAGACCTGGAGATGAGAGATACTCAATGACAAGGCGTCACGAAGCAACTCAATAACTACACTATACTCGACGACATTATTTGTGGTGTCACCTAAGCATATACCTTCGGAAGATAACAATTGGTCCGGTGTAAAGATTATCCAAGCTATGGAGGCAAGCCTCTGAGTGTGCCGACTAGCACCATCTGCATACCGAACGAACACTTCAAAATCACTTGACATCTTCCATATTGATGAAAGATAACATCAATGACACGTCCATAACATTTAAAAGAAACTAAAAAGTAATAGTACAAATACTATACATATGTTACAAAAAGTTACCCACAGTGACCTGCCTATGAGTAATACTTCTTGAGGTAGAGCCCATTTCTAGGCTCTACCAAATCATTCCCTTCAAAATCAACCAGAAAATAAGTGTCCTTTTTTAATACCTCTTTTATGATGAAAGGTCCAAACCACATGGGCTCGAATTTTCCTGCCCCCAGGGGGTCCTTATCTTGGTCATACACCAGGACAAGGTCACCTTCAGAGAAAATTCGAGGATGAACGGACCTATCATAATGAAACTTGACCATATGTTTGTGAGCTGCATTGGCCAGGGATGCATCATGATGCTATTTATTGAGCTGCTCAAGGTGTACTAACCGTTCTTCAAGTGGAGAAGTGTTTGGAAATAATTGTACTACCAATTTTAGAGATGGGATCTGACATTCGATGGTCAAGATTGTGTCTAGCCCATAAATGAGTTGAAAAGGTGAGAAACTGGTTGTAGTCTTAATAGATGTTCGGTAAGCCCATAATGTCGAATATAACATCAAATGCCAATTTGACTTGGCTGAGTTGATAGTTCACTGTGGAACAGTCTTAAGAGTTTTATTTACAGCTTCTACCTGCCCATTGGCCTGGGGGTAGTAGGGTGATGGATGCTCTTGCCGTAACCCAAGCTTTGATGTTAACTCGGTCATCATTTGGTTCTGAAAGTGACTGCCATGGTCAGTAACAATCTCTCTCAGGACGTTGAACCTTGCTATGATCTGGTTGAATGAAAAGAGAGTTGCAGTCTCTCCATCATCTTTAAACGTTGGCATAGCTTCGACCCACTTAGTGAAGTAGTCGACAGCTACAATGATATAGCGGTGCCCCCTTGCTGAAGGGGGGTTGAAAGTAGTGTAATCAATCCCCCATTTGGTGAAGAGACCAACTGTGATGACAGGAAACATGGGAGCGGGATATGCCCTCATCTTTCGAGAGAAGATTTAGCATGGATGGCACTTCTTGACCGATTCCATACAATCTTTGATAAGTGTCGGCCATAAGTAACCTGCTCATAGAATCTTTTGGGTTGTTGCCAATCCAAACAGATGACCGTCACAATATCCAGTATGGAAATTTTTGAGCATGATGACTGCCTCCTCATGTGTGAGACATCGACGTAATATGTAGTCTACACCTCTCCGATACAAGGTATCATTGAGTATGAGATATTTCTTAGCCTGATGGCGTATACGACGATGCTCATCACGAGAAGCGGAAGTGGGACACTTCAAAGTCTGGAGATAGATAAGTATATCTCCATACTAGGGATCTGAAGATGTCATAAAAAACATATCTCCCTAGATAGGTGATTCTTCAGGCACAACATTACCTGACTCAACTAGAAGTTCCAAAATAAGCTCTGCGAAGACCAATGACTTTTTGGACTTTGCTGAAACGAATTCTAAGTCAAACTCCTGGAGGATGACTATCCATCTACTAATTTTTCTGCATATTACCCATCGTGTCAACATGTACTAGAATGGATTCACAACATCAATGAAGGTGGTCTTGTGAAATAGAACATAATGACGGAACCGTTGAACAACACGAACTGTTGCCAACGTAATTTTTTTGATATGAGAATAATTGAGTTCTGCTCCTACGAGGCCTTGGATCAAATAATAGATCATGTATTTTGAGAACAAATCATCTTCTTGAATTAAAACCATGCCAATGGTTGACTCTACGGCAGCTAGATATAATAAGAAATATTTTTTATAGTTAGGTGGTTGTAGCAGAGGGGTCGTTGTAAGGGCATGTTTTAATGCATCGAAAGAGCACTGAGTGGCATCATCCCAGTAAAAAGGAACATCTTTCTTCAGTAAGTGCATAAATCCCTTGGTGATTTCGTCATAGTTGGCGATGAAGCATCGTAAAAAGTTCGCCTTGCCTTGTAGACTCTAAAGTTGAAGGATTGTGCGTGGGAGGGGGCAACTAGATTATTGCCTCCACCTTGAGAGGATCGACCATGATCTCTTTTGTTGATACAATGAAACCTAACAAATGTCCTAACATTACGCGGAAGCTACACTTGTTTGGATTCAAGTGAATCCTAAAGTAGTGACATCGTTCAAAGATTAGTCTAAGGCATGTGGGATGATCCGTTCTCTTGCGCGATCATGATGCTAAATCATCTAGGTAGGCCTCGACTATATTCTTGAGATCATGAAAAGAAAAATACATGGCCCACTAGAATGTGGCTTCAGCATTTTTAAGACCAAAAGGCATCTTACGATATGAGAATGTACCCCAAGGACAGATGAATGCCATTTTGTGTTGGCCTTTGGGTTTGATTTGGATTTGATTATATCCCGAAAAACCATCCATGAAGGAAAAGGCTTCACAACCAGCACATTCATCAATGATCTGGTCGATGAATGGTGTCGGAAAATTATCTTTTGGACATGCCTTGGTCAAATCACGGAAGTCGGTACATACACGAATTGTGCCTTGTTTTTTATTGACCGACACAGGATTTGACACCCATTGAGTCAAATGGATTGGATAGATAAAACCTGCCTTTAGCAATTTCTCAACCTCAATCTTGATGGATGCTGCTTTCTTGGGATTAACTGGATGAAGCTTTTGTCAAACAGGCTTGGCATCAGGATAAGTTGTGATTTCATGTTCAACTATTTTTGGATCGATGCCTGGAATTTCCTCATAAGACCAAGCAAAAACATCACAGAATTCTTTGAAAAGATCCGTATAGATTTGAATCTCTTCAGGGGAGCAATCCACTCTGACGAAGACATTCTCCAATATGCCAGGGTTTCGAGAGATGTTGATTGGTATAGTTTCAATGATAGTTTCCATATTTCCCTCAGCATAAATTTCATGTGTAGCTAAGAGATTAATAGGACACGACTGATCTCCCATCATGGTCACGGTGAATTATCCTGCTTTGATTCGACTTAAATCTGGGAGAAAATATGATATGTAATGAAGATCTTCCCAAGGTTTGTCCTAACTAGTCATTGCTTCAATTACTGCTTCATTAGAAGGCAAGACTAAGTCTAATGAATCAATGTTAGCAAGAGAACCCTGAGCCCAAATAGGCCCTAGAAGTGGATCTAAGTCTTGTGAAAAAGTCGGATCAGGGTTAGCTGAAGCCTGCTGGACTAAAGAGTACACTACTTCAGCAGTAGACAAGGGCATGGACATGCTTAGGTGCCCTGTCTCATCCATCATGGCCAATGGGGAAGGAAGTATCCATGGATCCTCGAAGTAAGTCATGCAAAATGATGAAACTTGAAAAATCTCAACCTTATGGTGATTGGATATAAATTTGATATCGCTGTGAGGAGGTGGGTAATTAAAGGTACCCATCAAGGATGGGCACAAACCAACTCCTACGTTGACGGCGCCTAGTTGAGGATTATCGATCATCGGGACCGTGGATGCCCCCAAAGTTGGGTCAAGTCTGGAGAAAGACAATTGATCAATGGTCACTATCTGACCCTTGTGTGGAAACAACAAGACCCAAAAAATTGTAGCAACCACAGCTTGCATAGCATAAGTCCAACTTCATCCTAACAAGAGGTTATAGTCGAGGGGAGCATCGACTACCGTTACTTCGACACACATGGTATTCCCTCCTAACTGTACGAGGAAAGAAGGAACGATGCCATGTGGTTGGAATGAACGACCGTCGAAAGCAGTGAGGAGAGTAGGTGATGGAGACAAAATGGGCTGGCCAATGGCCTTCCAACATGCCAATGACATAATGCATGTTGAGGCACCCTCGTCGACCACTGTGCGGAAGATATTTCGAGTAAAAATTTTCGTGGGGTAAGCCACTACTATCTGAAACGCTATGTGGTAAGGAAAATGAGGTTTTAAGTCGGTTGTATCTAACATGATGGTACTCAGATTACAAGTTTCAGTAGAGCCCCAAGTGGTTAACAAAGCTTTTCTCTGAGAAGGGAAACTTTGGAGGACCTCCAAAGTAGACATCGCACAAGGGGTTTGTGATAAATCTTCCACCACAGAGTAGTTCTGGGAAGCTCTTGTGTTTGGGTTATGAGAATCTTTTTTAAATGCACCTTTTGGAATGCGTGTCATTGTTTCTACCAACATCTTCTCAATTTGTAGAGGAAGAGATGGGAGATCAACTTCTTTACCCTTCTCAGAAGTGCTTGGTTTACTATAATCATGCACTCTAGTGGATATGAAAGAATCACCCCTAACCATATATATGTTTGTGGATGCAGGATTATTCGAAGGCAGACAAGTTTCTTGGCTACCTCCTTCCGTGCTTACAGAGGCTTGAGTTAGATTTTGCCCATGTTGAAATGGATTAGTCAACACTGCCTGTTGTTGTTGTGTGACAAATTTTTGGGCCTCTGCAAGTCGAGGACATAGATGGGTCGGGTGGTCTTCCGCGCACAAGTTGCATGGATACCTCGCCTTCCATTTTTCCGTGTTGTCCCTGCCAGCATTATCGTTGGGTTTTTTATCCCCCATACCCTTCTTTCGTTGTTTTTTCTTCCCTTCAGGCTGTTGGGTGGCCTTGGGGTTAGTTGACTTCACTGTGTGTACTTCCGATGTTTTGGTAGAGGGAGCAACCAAAGTAGTAGTTTGGCTGGTTGCTGTGTGTTGTATAGATAACTGTTGAAATTGCTTCATCAATTGTTCAGTGGGATTTGTTTGTGCTGAACCAACAATACCATCGGCATGTGGTCCATCTCTCTATCTAGTTTTATCCAATATTGAACATGGCACATCTGGTAAGATGTTGTATAATAAACCATACTAAGAATAGATGATCTCAAACTATTGATCCCTCATGATGGCATCTTCTTCGGAGAAAAATCTAGACGTCATGACATCTTTGGATAACTGCTTGACCAAAGACTTAAGGAACCACTCATGCAAGAATGCTGGTGGGACTGGTACTTTGATTAAACTCTTCTGGCATCTCCATTCTCGGATGTGATCAGAGATATAGTCCATTGTTGTCTGTTCAAAATTAGAGAGCAGCTCTGTGCCAACTTCATATCTCATAGGTAACTAGAAATGGTTCAGGAAAGCCATCGCCATTTCGCCAAAAGAAGGGTATCTTGAGCGATCAAGCTCAATGTACCATTTCACAACACTCCCAGTGAGAGTACGTTGAAACAATCGCAACTGTATGGAGTCATCTTTCAATGAGTTAGATGAGCACCAAAGATGGAAGGTAGTCACATAATCTTCTGGATCTTCGTTAGTCTTGGATTCAAACTTTGGAATGTCCTAAGGAAACTTCGTCAGCATAAGAGGCCAATGCGGATCATGACAAATAGGGTAATTCAACAACCTTGTCAAATCTGGCAAGTGTAACATTGCCAGGAATGGTAGTTTGGGTTGCTGCTGATAACCTAGGAAAAAGGGACCTGGAGTTTGACTGGCACCAGGTTGTCAGGAAAATTTTGGTTGCTAGCCTGGATTCTGGTAGAAACCATGGCCCTGGCCAGCGTAAGGATTTTGCATATGCGGAGACATCATCGGCTGATTTCCCAAATAGGACATAGATTGTTGGGAATGCATTGTATTCGAAGGACTTTAGGAGGGATTACCCCATGCCAGTCCCATGGGGATAGGCATAGTAGTTTGTTCAGGGTTCCATTGATTGTGGAAAGAATTACCCCAGATTAGCATTCCAGAGGAGGGAATATTTTCCTGCCCTAAATTCCAAGGTCCTGCTAGGTTTGCCCCCTGTGCAGGAATAGTACCCTGCACAGGAGTAGATTGTCCAAAAATGGGGTTGCCCCCAGTCAAGAAAGTGGCGGATGAGAAGGTGTTGTTACCAAATGTTTTGTTCAAATAAAACAGTGTCGAAACTACCGGCATACTATGTGAAGGTGGTCCTTGACTCCCTGCTCCAAATAAACTATTGTGTGTAGGTTGCCCGATAGATGGCTAATGTGATCCATTGAGTGAAGGGGATGGAGGAGGGATATGACCTCCTCTGTAAGGGAAAGAATTAAAGGGAGCAGGAGTTCCCCCCATATGACCTTGTAGAGGAGCACTAGAGCTCCCTTCCCCCAAACCCAAAATCTGTAAAGTGGAGTAGGAAAGTACAGGACTTGTATCCAAACTAGGCAACCCGTATGAGAATGGAAGGTCTATCGCACTAGGTGTGAAAGGGGTTGTGGCCGCCACCAAAGATGGTTTCGGACCACTGTGCGAAGTAGTTTTGGTCAAGACCATGGTGGCTCAGACTGACGACGGTGGGTTAGGAGATGAAATCCCTCCTATGGTGACAACCATGGTGGGAATTGAAGAATTCCCAGAAGGAGTAACAACATTTGTTTCCATTGCTATGTGTGACACTATGTGGCCCTCATAAAATTGAATTGGTACAATGAAAGGTGCCAAGAAATCAGTGGTTGGGGTTTCAACCGGGCCAAGAGTGGTTGCTTCAAGGTCCAAAATGGTTGATTCCTCCGGGGGTTGTTCGGGCACAATGTTTTGTAACCCGGTCGCTTCAAAAGACCCTTGTTGGTATATCTTTTTCCTTAATGGTGGTGTGGATGGCTCCAGTGTAATCAACGGTAGGCCAAGAAGCCTTCGTGACTAGTGGAGCTCAGGATACTCCACTGTGTGAGAATATCCAAGACACTCTAAGGTATTCTAAACATTCAAAAGTAACACACACTAAAAAAAATTTCCTTAGAAGATAAAACAAGCCAACACTAAATTAATTGGAAGAACAGTTACAACAACCAACACTAGAGCAACTTACCGGTGCAAGTGAAACTCGAACACGGAAGAACCCTTTGGGTATACTCTATAAAGAGTGGCATGATATCTATCCTGGGTACCATGGTATACCCCCACAGTCACCTGTGTATGTCCCTAAAAATATTGGGAACTAGGTTGCCAGTACGCGAACAGTCACCAGGCGGGTATAGTCGAAAGTCGGGTAGACCACAATGAGCAGGGTATCGAGCCTGAAACTTGTCAAGGGTATTGAGAGAAAATGTTCTGGAAGAAAACTGAGGACCTCGAATGGATTCGAGACCCATGAAGCCCCATGGCAAATGAAAACGAAGAAATCCCAAAACAAGCCCTCTATATGTGTTCTCCACTATGATTGGTTTAGCTTTGGAGGGGTTATCTCCGCTACCTTTTGGCATGTGACCTCATGTTTATCCCCTGTGTTAGAGGGGGGTCCCAGATAAATTTCATGACACTGGACTTAGACACTCCCTATCTCAGACTCCAATTCTTGATTTTAAATGGCCTTGAAGAGTTTCCTCTCCAACCTAATCCAAGGCCCTAGTCCTAAACTAGTTTGTGAACCCTATAAACATAAAAGTCTAGTAGATTTTAAATTTAGCATTAATTTTATGGCTTTGTCTTACATCAAGGTGTATGAAGGTGAAGTTGATGATGTGTAAAAGATGAAAGCAAAAAATGAATAAAAAAGCTGGAAACCAAACTTTTACTAAATGCAAAATTTCAACTTTTCAAAAGAAATATTTTTAATTTTTCTAAGATTTTGGATAGCAAAATCGAAAGAAATTTCACTTGTCTGCAAGCTACTTATGCTCTAAGTAAACTGCAAAAACTTATGAAATAAACGACTTTTCCCTGGCTAATGATGCAGAAGCACACTCTTCAACCAAATAAGAAAATGAAAAGAGACTTTATTTATTTATTTAAATGCTAGTAAAGCAAGAAAGGAAAAATACCGACAAGCAAAAAACCAAGAAAAACAATTCTGGCCTAATCGTAGATCGCAAAGAATGAAGTCAAAAATCACACAATAGCAATTTTAAAAACAATGACTCTCACACTTGTCTAAAAACCTTAAAAATTCTTCTATTTTTATGACAACTTTTCTAACTAAGAAAAAACAGGCTAAGGGTAAGATTAATCCTAAGCTACTGACTACTCACACAGAGATTCAAACACCTGAGAGGAATAATTCTTATCAAGGGAAAGGATGACTGCCTTACCCTAAAAAAAAAGTATCATGTACAAGCACGTGACTATTACTCAAATAGCACGCATGTGAACGCACGATGTATAGTGACAGAGGCTGTGTACATGTGGGTTGACCTTGTACAGGCCGCGTGTATATCTAAACTCTAAGAAAAATGAAAACAGACAACCCAAAACCAAGAAGAGACCACTGATATTGATAACCATGATCCCTTGAAGGATTGGACACTCTTTTTAACATAAAAACAAATAATGTAAGGAAAAAATGATAAGGCAAAAACAATCTGAGATAGAACTGCTAGTAAACTTGACTTCAGACATAATTCCAGAAAACCCCCTGAGAATGTGTGATTCTGACAAGGAAGAGGGTGACTACCTCTGAGGTTCTATGAACTCTACATGTTACTGCTACCTCTACAACTATTGTTCACACACGGGCTGTAAGAGGGTAGGGAACGGGTACACACGTGCAGACCTTGTGCAAGCCACGTGTACCTCTTTGGGTTCCGAAAAACATAGTCAAGCAAAAGACAGGGAAAGATGGTATGGAAAACTAGACTCCCTGCTAGCTCAGACCTTACAAAAACTAAAGAGAAAAGACATGCAAGAAAAACTAGTCTTTAAAACTACCCAAAAACTAAATAAAATTCCAGGAACCCTAGAGAGTATCCCCAGTACGGTCGCCAATTCCGTTGTTGGGAAAATCTCCCTACAGACTAGCAAATAGAGTTCAGACTTTGCATGCAGATATGACCAAAGAGAAATTACTTTCTACCTTCATCCCTAGATTTAAATCCCCTTTTCTTAGTAAATGCATGGAAAGATCAACCTACCTCGTTCCTGACATTTGATGTCAATCCTCCATTGTGCTCGATTACTTGTCCGCAATACTCCTTCCAAAGTTGACCTGCATCTAAGACAAGAAACAACTATGCATGCATGCTACTTATATACTAACGGGTTAGAAATCCAAACATATACTGATCAAACTATAAACAGTTCATGAATTGGGACGGGAAGAGCATTTTCTTTATTACTTTGAATGAGTTAACTTGCAAAAGTTGAGACTGGCCACCACTCCTTGAACCTGATCCTGGGCTCCTCTTCTTCTGTCCTCCAACTACTTTTCTTTGAATCTCCTTTGGCACAAGGAAAGGCTAAAGGGTTGGGACAATGGGAATACATAAATGGGTAGAGTTTCTTTGTTATATTTTTCCTCTTTGCAAATGGGAACCCTACCCCTTATTTTATAAGCTAGAAGGAGTTACATATTTGGACGAACCCTCAACCATGCATGGCCGGGAGTTTCAGTTAACTCACCCATAGCTTTTTGTTCCGTCGACAATTTTCCTTTTTTCATGCTTTTGTTGCTCCACGCGGGTTGTTTTGGGTCAGCCAGCATGTACACGCATACAGTAATGGATTAGGGCGCATGGGCCTTTATAAAAGAAGATTGTTCAAAGAGTTTTTCAACAGTCGTTTGGGAAAGAAGGGATATGAGTTGGACTGATGCCAGGTAAGCATGTGTGGTGCAATTTAGTGTTATAACAGTTGGATTCCATGGTTCTTTGCAAGTGAAGAAAAGTTGCTTCCTTCTTAACTCCCTCTTGGTGTTCTCATCCACTCTGCCACGACCCCTTTCAAAACGCCTTGGGTCACATCCTCCCTGGTTCATTGGAGGTCTTTGGTCTCTTCCTCCATTGTTAAGAGGTGGTCTAGGTATAAATTTAGGCTTAGGTTCTGGTCCTGGATCCCTTGTCTTCTAGATAGCCTCCTGTAGGTTGGTAGGCTTGAAATCCCTTACCCACCCCTTAAATGGTTCCATCAACCCCTCTGTGAAGAACATCATGAGCCTAGTCGGAGGCATATCTTGCACCATCACTACCAACCTTTGAAATTCATCAATATACGCTTCAGTCGTACCAGTTTTCTTGAGTTGTGTGAGCTCCCGAAAATGTAGCTCAGGATCTCCTTGATCAAACCTATCAATGAGCCTCTGAGTGAACTCTATGTAAGACATTATTCGATTGTGGACAAGAGTGGTGAGTCCATGATACCACCAATAATGAGCCTTGCCATCCAGGTACATAGTGGCAAACTTGATGGCTTCCATCTCCTTCATGGGGTTGAGTTGCAGATAGGTATCCAGCTTCTACACCCATGCCTGTGCTGTCATCTTGGCCATACCATCAAATTAAGGGATCTCTATCATTCCTGCTCTTCGTTCAAAATCAAAGTTATTCTTGTGCTTCATTCTAGGCTTATTCTGATCTTGAGTTGGCAATATTGATCCAAGGACATCTGCTTTTGAATCACCATATCCAATCCATAGTACTCCTTAGTACATTGTGCCATCTGCTCAACAAAGTCATCCACCCCTTCTTGCTTCCCCCGTTCATCACTAAACGTGGGCATGTATGGCCTAGGGTTAGCCATGCTACCCATATTCCCATAGGACGTGCCTCCTCCATGGCTTCCTTCCGACCTGGGAGTTCTCTCCAGATTATATCTAATCTCCCCATGAGATCCACAAGATCCACTAGCTACCCTACTTCCATACATCCCAGGGTCCTTCCCCTAATGAGTCATCTACATCAAGAGATCTGTTATTTGGGACTAGTTCTCATCAATATTCTTTAGGTTTCTATCTACCTTCTTCAAGGTTTCAGTGATTTCGGCCTGCCCCCCTTCGGTTTGTTTCCTGGTTCTCCTATAGATGGTGGACCAAGTTGCCTTCTGTGAGGTTTAAGGTTTGTTGGAACTTACTGAATTCGGCTGCCAAGTAGGCCAAGCCCTGAGGCTCACGATCATCCCCTAAACCTTCCATTTCAGCTTTTGTTTCACTAGTTGGTTTCCTCCTTCTGCCCATGAAGATTCCACTATACCTCTTCATGCGTCGATCCCTCCATGGGTTTGGAGGATTAGAGATCTGATACCATTGTAATGATCCCAAGCCTAATTGTTTGTTTGGAACCACTAACTACCACTATTGTGTTTGATGTGCAGGTGACTATTGAAGTTGTTCAGTTATTAGGTGGTGTTTATACAAGGTTTATCCAACACATGAAATATCACAATACACTCAAGATGTAGAAAACACAAGCATAGATATGACGTTTTATTATAAGAAGAATGAATCAGATACAATAGATAATACATATGGAATAATCCTCAGATGGCCCAATAGATAAGAAATACAAGTTGCTACAAAATTCCCTCTCAATACAAAATAATCCTCTAAAGGCTGGATGAGAGATGAAGACTAATACAAGTACACCCAGGCCGTATGAATCCCAAGCTCCTCAGTCTGGAAGATGCCACTCTCTAGAAAATAGCTGGAACCCTCAATAATTCAACCCAACTGTAGGAAGACTCCAAATGAGTCCAAACTCTACCAAATGATAGATATAGGTGACAATAACCCCCTCCTGAAGTCTCAAGCTGAAAGACTAAGGAAAACCTCTCCAAACCACTGAATCCTCAAAGAAGTTGCACCCTCCTGGATGCCTGAAACCCTAGATAACTCGACCTTGATGAACGAGACCTCCAAATGCTCTGAAACTCTCCAGGAATGTATATCAGGCTATGGGGAACCCATATGAGAAGTTTCATACCCAGATTCCAAGTATATATCCCTAGATCTGAAAAAGACTGAATCACAGGACGTCCTCTTGCCTCCAAGCCGTCCCAATCTGAAGCTAAATAATTGATGGTGATAACTCTCCAGAAAATCCCTCAAAATGATGGTTGAGACCCTTCAAATGAAACCCAAGTGTCAGAATGACCAAGGGATCTCCTGATCAGCTGGATCGAACCCTTCTTTAGATCTTGGTGCGCCCTTGCTGGAAACTCATGAATAGTAAGACCCTGCTGATTTTCTGAAGCTATAGATGGAAGTGTGCTGAGTGTAGAATGGTGTGGGTAGAGTTTTTCATCCTTGAGACCAAACTGTGGAAAAAGTGAGTGGATCTTTCACCACTGAGTTTCTCACAAGTGTTTGTATAGAAAAACCCCCCAAACTGTATGCTCAAGAGCAATAACAAACAAATACCAAATCCAGAATGCCCAAGAAGTGTGCCCTTGCCTTCTCTTTATACTTTTCCTTCTATTTTCTAGTTGAATTAACTTAAATCCTAGAGTTAACCCTAACTCCAACTCCAACTCTTCTATTTCTCAGTTGAGTTATCTTTTATCTCCTTTTTACTTTTTTATCAAGTCAACTTAAGAATATAACCTTAGTTTAGTTGACTTTTCCCCTCAATATGAGACTATGGTCTAGTGGGGACACCTAGACCACTGAGCCTTCCAAACCTCTTCCTCAAGAGGTGGGGCACATTACAATATACCACTCCATCCTCCCCTATCCACACTCCTCTCGACACTACTGTAGAATCCCTAATAGTGTTGTGCCATATTAGAATTATGTTGGAGTGAACAGAGGTCATTCACATGCTCCACCCAGATGTCCAATACATGCTCATGCATGGATTCCTCACTAGATTGAATAGCCCTGATGGAGAATGTACTCCAATTTTATCTAAAATATCTATTTCCAGTGGCCATTTGATTGCCTCACAACTACCAATGGATCCCTCTCTCACTAGTGGAGAGATTGTGGCTTGGTCCACACCACAGATCTTGAATCTTATGCATGCCTCCCCTAATTAACTTAAGCATAGGATGGTCATGATAGAGAAAACCAATGAAGAACTTACCCAGCAAAAAATCCACTTTCGTTAGGAGCTCATTGTCATAGCAGAGGATAGAGACTGATGCACCTCTTTCGTCACCTTGGTGAGCAAATAATAAGTTCTTGCAAGCTCAGTTGGGTCTGCTGAGCAAGACAGCTGTAGAGAAAAGAGTTAGGGAAAGAAAACAAAAACTATAATTAAGAATTAAACTAATAGATGCAATAAAAACTAAAATCATGAGCATAGGGACATAGAAACAAAGAGAACCAGAAGACCCATGTCACCAATGTTTGAGGCTGATCTATTGATGAAAACAAAGCACCAATAAGAAAGGGGACTATGAGTCCCTTCTTCCTCCAAGGGAAGGCTCTTGGACCCTCACTAGCTAGCTCTTCTTACAACAAAGAAAATGGAAAATGGTGATGAAAGAACTCTTTACAAATCCACTCAATGGTGAGATGGATTGTCCAATGTAATGGTGCCAATGTGCTTGTGTCAAGGATGGAGTCATCAAACCAATATAGGCAACATAACATTACTTTCAATTCCTTGAGAAAACGAGGTGCATTCATGGCTTTTTATAGCATTCCTTTGGGTTATTGTTTAACTGCTTTGTAGTGTGAAAAGAGGCCATTTAGGGCGTTATTAGGTCTTTGACCAGCCCACCAGTTGGATCCAATCCAGATTTGAGGGTCAAATAGGCTTGGGAGTTGAACCATAAGTGGTTGGGAGGCCGACCACTTCCATAAATGCGTCGTTTAGCAGGTGTGTGTATTTTTGGGCTAACAGTCGTGCATTGTGTGCCTGTGCACGATTTCTACGTCCTTGTTCCGCGCATGTGTGCGCACGCCCAACGTCTGCAAAGTGCTCTTCAATTTTTCACTACTTTGTATAGTTTTTTGACCTTTTTGAATGTTGTGGTATTAATTTAGGTCCATGAATGACTTCATCACTGTTTGACGATGCTGAGTTCTTGTAACCATGTGCGGATGAAATTTCAGTGATAACAGATGCCCCCTGATGGATAAGGTTAGGAGCATTATGGGGATGTTGGTTCAGGGGGGATAAGCTCCCTCCCGAAGGGGAAAGATGCGAATCAGGGAGAGGGGTAAAGCCAGCCGGACCGGAGGGAGGGGAAGATGCGGGCCGGGGATCGGAGCCAGAGGATAAAAACTGGATGGGTCAGTGGCTCGATCGGGATCGGAAAAGTAAACATCCAGAAAAGAAACTAATTTGCAAGTCATCCTGCCCCCGCTGATTCCTATAGAAATGTAAAGTTGAATTCATGGTGTTCCCCCTGTTTGTTTGTCATGGTGAGAATCCTGCCCATTGATAGGTGGTAACGCATGGTCTTTGCGGTGGTAACCTTGTAGTTGATGGGACGCATAGCTGAAATCCATCAATATTTCTTCTACTGAGAATGTTGTTGTAAGATAGAGCAAGAGTGGGATCGTTCAGAGCGATCCGTTGGAGGAAAAAAGGAACCGGTAGGACCCGACCTTCCATGAGGTGCATAAAATAGAAAACTGTGTACAAACGAGGCGGGCATGCCCCATGCTCATGTTATGTAACTCTGAAAAAAGATGACTGAAGACAATTCTGTCGTGATAGAGGTAGAAGACAATTCTGCAAATGAACATGCTCTGAATAGTAGGCATTGATCGCGGTAATAAGTAGCAGCGATGATGTGGGCATTGATAGCCCTGCCAAGTTCAGAGGTCTTCGGCAAATGAAAGAACTAACTGCAATAGTCGCAAAGTAAGACCCACCGTAACATGAGAAAGTGTTGGCATCGAATGTTAGGGGGGTCAACGAAAGTAGGGAACAATGGTGTTTCACCCTATGCCATCCGAGATCTCTCACTAAATGGATAATGAGAATCAAGATACTGTCGCCCTTCTGGAAAACTGTGCTGATGTCGACAAAAAGGGGGACACGACTCCCAGAAGCAAAGGGCTTTGTGAAATCTACTAGGTGAGGTGAGGAAGTGGCAGAGGTACATGGATGAAGTCAATATGTGGGAAGACTTAAGACTGCCCTTGGTTGGAGGATGTATGAGATAAAAAGTGGCCGCAACCATTCAACGAGGTCGAGTGTCAGGGGCATGACAAGACCAGGGATAAGTTATGCTAGAGGCGGGACAAGGTGAACAAGTTCAGAGGGTAGAGGTAAGTGACCTGTGGGGCACTCTTAAGATATGGATGATGTCGGGAAAGGGAATATGATAAGTAGTGCTCCAACCAAGGGTGACATGGGTTGGGGCTGGCCAAAAAGAGGAAAGCAGGTCACTAAAGGTGACGACAAAAAGGGTAATGTAACGACTGAAAATAAAGGCGTTTGTACAATAAATAACGAATAATTTGGGGAGAAATGTACAAATACAGAAATGAGTGCCCCAGTGTGATATGGGTGGCCCATGTAGGGCATAATTTGCTGGGAAAACTGATGAAGGGTGGGGGGCCCATTGGTGAGTTTCTGTATGAGGTAGGTGAAATGAAGGTAGGTTCGCAGATGGGTAAACTGATTGTGGATGAAATGGAGGGTTTATGATACTACGGAGGTGCAAGTAAAAAATAGAACTGAGAAGAGATAATCTGGGAGTACCTGTGGGAAAGCTAGCAAAATGAGGAGAAGGAGTATGTGGTTGATTCGCAACATGATGAAAGGCTATCGAGACTCCCATCCCTAAAGGGTTTTGAAAAATAGCATGAGTGTCAAAAGTGTCAAAAGGTGCTATGAATGGGACAACTCATGTGGGTAAGAATGCTACTGGGTAACAGTACTGAAGATGCAGATGGAGGTGTGAGTAATGCAGAGCTGGGAATGGGGATCCTAGAGGCAAATATCAGAGGGTGTGACTGGAAATGTAAGTGCGATACAGCGGGAAAGACTACATGCCAGTGCTGAGTATATACCTGAAGGGATTGTGCCGATGTATGATGATCAAGTACCTGCACACATGAAAACCAAATACCCAATTTGAACAATATCTGAAGAGAATCGAAGATATGAGCATGTATTTGATAAGCGTGAATATACGCATGCGTACCTAACCAGGGTACGAAAAAAGGGCGCCCCGGGGGATCAAGATGAAAAGAGGCACAGGGACTGCTACGATGTAGATGACGGGATGTTGATCCCGTGGTTGAAGACGGATTGAAAAATGGACACCGTGGCCTCCTGTAATGGTGAGTGGAAGTTTGGCAAAAGGCCTATATATAGTTGTAGGGCCCACATTGCCACCTCATTTGTACCTGCTGCAATAGTGACTAGACGAGAAGTTTTTAGAGGAGATTTGGAGATTCGGGGAGGATGAGGCATCTGATTGGTGATTAGTGAGCGTCAGGTTAGTGGTTTGATCATCCTGCATAGAAATAGGATTTCATTTTTTGGGCAGGGGCTGTACGGGGGGCCGTATAGAGAGATTTAGGGGATGTGAGCCCCACATGCGCGGGTGACTCTGTAATAGGTGTGTATGTGTGCATGCCTGTCCACCGGATGTACACGCATGGGGGCATGGTAGAGGGGATTTAAGGCACACTCTAAGGGTGCGCCTATGAGTTGAACAGGCGCGTACAAGTGCGCGCCTGCAGGTTGAACAGACGCGCATTTGTGCGCGTCTGTCTGGTGAACAGGTGCGCTTGGGAGTACACCTATGACGCAAACAGGTGCGCACTGATACGCACCTGTGGAGTGAACAGGTGTGCACACATGCACACCTGTGTAATGAACAGGCACGCATGTGTGCGCACCTGTGTAGTGAACAAGCACGCATGTGGGAAACAAACTACGCCTAGGAGGCAAGGTTGAGGTGTATAAAATGAGTCTTTTTTATGTTGTTGATGGTTTCTTGATCTGATATAGGACTCTGTGTTGTGTCTAGAGGTGGATGGTTTCTTGGGGTGGCGAGAGCGAGACTGGTCTCAGCTGCGAGACACCGTGGCCATTGAGGGGCCCAGTGTGCATGCGACTTTGGCAGCCTGTGGGCTGCTAAAGTTCTTTTAGTGCCCGTTGATACGGGCACAGGAGTATCTCTTACAGTTCTTGATCCAGATGTGGAGTCCAGAGCTGCACTGCTTCCTCGTGCGAGGAGAGTAGATCCCCTTCACTACGGTGGAGGATGTATATTTCTTGACTAGGCTGCCCTTTCGGGGAACGCCCCTACCGGTGGAACCAGTTTTGCCTAGGGGGACACAACTTGAGACTATTGGCCAGAGATATTATTCGGGTCAGAAATTTATGTCCAGGACGGTTGTGAGCATTGCGTATATTGATTCCATGGCGCATCGATGTATAGCAGCGATGATTGTGCGAGTATATGGGTCACTGGTGACCCAGCGAATCAGTGGTGGCCAGCTTCTGGTGCTGCAGAGAGTGTTGGCCGGTGAGCATTTCACTTGGGGGATTACGCTGCATGCAAGGATGGTGGTATAGTTGGACCACTGTCGGTCTACTGATACAAGTGAGTTTTCTTTCGGGTCCATCCTAGTGGCATGGTTTCTAGAGAGGGTGCCGATGTTGCACCCGAGGATTCTATTGGGGGCGCCTGGGGCATGAGAGCCACGGTTTAGGTGGTGGTCAACTGTTTTGCTTCGCCATGGTGGTGGTGAAGGTGGCCACTTATTTTCTACAGAGGCCACGCAGGTATGGTGGTAGATGCCGCAACTGATCTTACGTTACCCCTATGCCGGGGTGTACTTCTGGGATGATCCATACATGGTGCTACCTCCAAGGGAGGTTTTTGATCATCGAGGTATGTTTGGTGGTTATGCGTATGTTTTTGCTATTTTGAGATCGTAGTCTATATGTATATGATATAGATGTTGATACTATCTGTTGTTTGTTTTCATGTGCAGATGCAGCACCTCGCGGGCGCGAGGTGGAGCTGCAGTGAGCACCGGAGAGACCGCCGTGGGGAGAGAGACATCGGCGTGATGAGGCTGGGGTGCAACCAGCTAAGCCAGAGAGGGTAGCGAGGAGGCACTGGTTTGATGACCCTCGTGTTGGGCCATCACATGCTCCTCCGGCGGCGGCCGAAGCTGATTATGAGGACATACGCCATCGTCTGGAGACGATATTGTAGGAGGTGCCTAAGGGCATATGGTCTCGCATCAAGGATTAGAATTTCCTGGAGTAGTGTATGGGGGTGCCACCACCATGGCGGGCCATAGTACGACGAGCAGCAGTGGTTGCTGTGCTGACAATCGGATGATTGCTGCCAGGGCAGGAGGGGCAGACAGGGGGTGGACCACCACCTCCTGTGGTAGGAGGTGGTGGGCCGCCACCACCTCCTGTGGTAGGAGGTGGTGGGCCGCCACCACTTGAGGGAGGAGCAGGCGGTGGTGCACTAGAGGCACCGTGAGTGGTTCTTTGAGGCATTTTGATGTATATTATTGTTGTGTATATAGGCTGGTGAGCCCATTTTGTACCGAGGTGTTTTATTGGCCTGCAGATACGTGTATTTTTTGTATGTAAACATTCAGATGACACTGTAGACCTATATATATACATGAGTATACTTTTTTGAGATCTATGTGGTGTTTACATGTTTTTGGTTAATGGTTTGATGATGTCTATTTTATATATATGTTGTGATAGGATTGTGATATGTTTATGTATGTGTAGAGGTAGCTTGATGTGATATATGCCAGTTGAACACAATATTAGCTAGGTTATCTGTAATTTGATTCAATTGTCTTGGAATATGTGTAAATGTAATGGAATCAAAATGTTGAGATAAAATCCTAACCTACAGGTATTTGCGAAAGAGGCAAGGATCATAGATGCAGTACACATTGTTGAGCTGGAGAACGACTAGTTGAGAGTCGAGGAAGATGCTAAGGTGACAAATATGATGATGTTTGGCGTCGGCCAGGAGGCCAATGATAGTAGTGTATTCAGCTTGGTTGTTGGTTGCTGACCCCAAGCATATGTCGCTCAAATGGAGCATTTCATGTGAGGGGGTGTAGAGAGACCAAGCAGTCGAAGCAAGATTTTGTGTCCAACGGCTGGCGCTGTTGGCGTAATCGATGTGGTAGGTTGGTGGAGGAAGCATCTGTCAATAGCACAAAGGATAGTTTAGACGTGAGGGAAGGAGAAAAAGATTAAAAATGCTAGAAAAGAAATAACCTAAAGTAGAATGACTACTTTTAAGCATAAAATTTCTTAAGATACAACCCGTTGACGGGTTCTTTGAGAGAGAGGTCTTCGAGAGAGGCCAGGATATATGCACCTTTGGTGAGGCAATGTTGAATGATGTATGGGCCATGCCAGAGTGATTCGAATTTTCCATGGCCAAAGGTATCATGAGCGATATCATAAGCCAGACCGAGGTTGCCTTCGTGGAATGATCGAAGGTTGACATGGTGATCAAAGGTAGCCTTGGATCATTTTTTAGCTTCCTCATTGTTCTGTAAGGAAGATCGATGATCTTCAACCAGAGACTCCAAGTTCAGCAAGCGATGCTCCATTGGAGCAATGTCAGGTAAGAGCTCAATGGCAGTGTGTAAGGTGGTAATTTCACACTCGATGGGAAGAGTTGCCTCGACCCCATGGACTAAATGGAATGGTGTGAAACCAGTAGCAGTCTTCACAGCCGTTCGATAATCCCATAGCACAGAAAATAACATATGATGCCAATTGGTTTTATGTTTATTAACCGTGCACTGTAACATGGTCTTGAGGACTTTGTTAACTGCCTCGACCTATCCATTAGACTAAGGGTAATATGGTGAGGCAAACTCGTGAGAGAATCCTAACCAATATGAGAGTTCGACAGAGATCTCATTCTCGAAGTGTTTCCCATGGTCGGAAACGAGTTGGAGGGGTACTCCAAAACGGGATATGACGTGGTTAAGACCGTGAAAGTCTGTGCAAATGTGGATAGTGACCTATTTTTTGTTAACGGGTACAGGGTTGGAAACCCATGAGGTATAGGCGATGGGGTAAATGAACCCGGCAACACATAACTTGTCAATTTCGGCTTTGATAACCGTGGCTTTGGATGGGTGTAGCGGTCGCTGTTTTTGGTGAACTGGTGTTATGTTGTGCCAGGTGTCGATGTGATGTTTGACAATAGAGGGATCGAGGCCAGGCATTTCCATGTATGACCAGGCGAAAATATCCCTATATTCCTGGAAGAGGGCTTTATATGCATTGATTTCTTGAGGACTGCAAGCAGCTCCAATGGTAATTTCTTCAACAATGCCATTTTTAATGGAAATGTCGATTTTGATGGTGGGGGAAATGTTGGCCATATTTCCTTCTTCAAAAGCATCAAGGGCAGGAATGGGATTTTTGAACCAGTCGATAGGCCCTTATGGGAGAAAATCCTTAGTTTCGACCGCGTAAATGGGGTTTTGGTTAGGAGGTGCGGAGGCTTCCTGTGGAAAGAAGAGTGTGCGGTGATGTAGTGCATCCCAGGGAGAGTCTGGGTGGTTTAGCTCTTCGAGTATTTCCTCGTCGCATTGGAAGCACCAAGAATACAAGGGGTCATGAGGAGTGATCTCTGTGACAGTGGTCATGTGGTTGCCCCCTGGTGAAGAAGCAGGGGGAACATGGTTAGGAGATGGTGAGGGTTCACTCGACATAAACCATATGTTGAAGTACTGAGGGGTACCCATGGTGGTTGGGTGGAGAGTGTCCGTAGGGGAATGAGCGGGAGAGTTGGGGGGATTGAGGGGTGAATCTTCATATACATCATCTAAGAACCATGGAGGTGTTGGGAGTGCCTCTGGTTCGAGAGAAATGACATGAAGAGCCTCTAGTGATGAGGTAATGTCAATTATCGCCTCGACAGGTCGGTGAAGCAGGGTCAATTGACGTTGCATGTATTCAAGGATCATAGGACATTGGTATGTAAAATGAGCTAATGAATCATAGAGAGAGCAAGGGCATCTCATATGTTCATTGACTAAAGTGGTGACATAACGGATGTCAGTGATATTGGAGGAGGAGGATGTAGCAGGACTGGGGTTGTTTTGGAAGTTCTGGAACACTGTGGCTAATGTCTACCGAAAGCGTGGCAGTGTTGGGCAATGGTGGGTATAATGGCCATATTCGGAACATATAGCACAGGCATATTTGGTCCTCAACCCTTTACTACTGGAAGATTGGGTGGTAGTGGTGGGACTAGGAGTAGTGGCGGGTGTTTTGTGGGTTGGATTGAGGGGGATCAAATTCTGTAGTTCAAGTAGTGATGGACAGTTGTTGGTTTGGTGGCTCTCTTTCTCACATAGTGCACAAGGTGGTGGGATGCATGGAGGAAGTGGAGTGGTGGGCTCCTTCTTCTTTCTCCTACCTCCAGCTGTAGCAAGGGGGTTAGTGAGTGGGGGGGTGGTGGGGGTAAGGATGGGAATCGTCATGGGGATTCCTTCCTGGGGGGGAAGGGATGGTCGAGGGACCATCTTTGGTGGGTGTAAATACCAAACTGGGATTGCTAACACCATATTAGGTAGTGTGAGCATTGTGGCTACCTGAAATGTTTCGATACCTGGTGGAGGGTAAAAGAAGGGAATTTGAGTGAGGGGTTGGGGAACTGTCTCCCAAACCAGACTATGTCTATGGGGAGGGGTGGAATCATGGACTGGTGGGGTCGACGAGTGTCCAGGAGATTCTTGAGGGGGGGGGTTCTGCGATGAGTGGGACATCAGGTATGATAGAAGCCTCTGTAGGAGGAAGGGTATCTTCTGTATGAGTTCCTTTAGATGATATGATGCATACTTGATTAGCAGGATGAAGGAGTGGTGGTGCTCCATGGTACGTCCCTAACAAGGATGGATCTTTAAAAATCCCAGGACCCATCTCAACGAGAGGATATGCATCTTGGCTGGTGTGGATGAGAGGAATAATGTTATCGATGTTGGCAGATGGGTTAGGCTCATAATGTGAGACTTGGTCAATGGTAACGATCTTCCCATTGTGAGGGAACATCATTGTCCGAAAGACGGAAGATGCCACTGCCTTCATAGCGTACATGTAGCTACGACCGAACAAGATATTATAATCAAGCAGGGCATCGATAACTTCGATATCGATGAGAATAATCTTGCCCCCGAGTTTGACGGGGACATTTTGGAAGATCCCTTCAAGAGAGGATGGTCGTCTGTCATAAGCTCGTAATGTGATGGCAGAGGGTATGAGTTCCGGGGAACCAAGTTTCTGCCATACTGTTTTGGACATGATGCATGTAGATGCACCTTCATCGATGATACACCGATGCACTGTGATGTTCCGTATTTTCACTGGTATTTGAAAAGCGATCAAGGCGGGAAGACGAGGTTCTTCGCTATCAATATCAAAGGTGATGAGTCGAGTATATGTAGGGTCAACTGCCCCCTAGGAAAAAAGTAGTGATTTTCGCTGAGTAGGACAAGTCTGTAGGACTTCCAGGACTGACATGGCAGCTAGGGATTGCGCTAAGTCATCTACCAAACTATAGTTATCAACTGCCTTAGCCTGTGGGTTGTGGACATTCCTACGCAATGGGATGTGAGGGATACAAAGCAGTGGTTTGGCGGACGGGTGAGGGATCACCAACAGGGGTTCCGTTGGTGTAGGGTTTGTCTCGGGAGGGATAGGAGGAGACTCACTGGATGCATGATACTGACAAGTACATGTTTGCAGAAGGATTTCTTCCTCACTTGTGAGGAGAATTGTACAATCTGTTGGATTGTTGGGGTTGAGGTATTGTCCCCCCTACAATGTGGTATGTTTTGTGTCCTGCTGGGTATTTATCACACCTTGATGTGGAGGGGGTTGCTGCACGTATTATTGTTGTGCCTGCTGAGGAGCAGGTTGTGCAGGGGGATGGGGAAGACTACCAGAGTCTTTCAACCGTTTGAGATCAGTGATCTAGGGGCAATGATGAGTGTAATGGATGAACTCACCACAAAGGGCACAAGGGAAGATGGTTTTAACATTATTTCGCCCTTGGCGTTTATTATTATTTCCCCCTTGGGGGTTTTGGTTCCCTTGGTTCTCGTTTCCCCCAATTGGTTGGTGTTGTGGGGGTTGATTCCCGCCTTGACCTGGGTTGTTGTTATTCCTATTCCGTCCTTTCTTCTTGGCATTGTTCAATGGATGGGTTGGATTGGCTGTATTCAACTGTTCAAAACTTTGGTATTGTTGAACAACAGAGGGTTGAACAAAATTCACCCCCGCATGAGGATGTGGGGGAGCCATGGGTTGTGGAGGACCAGGGAATGGGAAGTACAGATTTTGTGGTGGTACCAATCCATAAGATACATAGGAAGGCATAGTGCTTTCTCTAGTACTATAAGCTGATGTTGAGGGAGTACCACTGGTTGTTGGAATAGGTGGATGTATGGGAGGTACCGACGGTGGTCCACTGATAGGTGGAGGTATAGCAACAGGGTATGGCTATTGATAAGGGGCTGGGGCGTAATAAGAAGTTTCGCCATATGTCGGTGGGTATTGAGGTGTGCCATACATCGGTGGTGGTTGGGGTTGTGGACCATGGTGTGTGGTGGCACCGATCAGTCCATCTGCTGAGTGAGACATCCCAGGTTTGTGTTGGCCAAATGGTACAGGTTTTGGAAGATCAGGAAGTACAGTGTATAAGTACCCTGACTATGCATAGATGAGGTCATATTGTTGGGCCTTACTGATGGCTTCCTCTTTGGATTGAGGGAAGGTGGAAGCTACATCCTTACCGAGGAGAGAGACAAGGGATCTAAGAAACCAGTTGAGACACTGTTGCTTGGTGGTTTCTGCTTTGCACAAACTACGTCGCCTATGCCACTCGTGAATGTGGTCAGCGATGTGTGTGGATAAGGTTTGTTTGAAATTAGAAAGTAGTTCTAGACCATTGTCGTGGAGGATGGGTAATTGGAAGAAGGTCAAGAATGCTTTGGCCAATGACTCAAAATTTGCGTGGGACCCTGATTTTTCTTCGACATACCATTTAGTCGATGGGCCAGTGAATGTGCGTTGAAATAATCGCATTCTGATGGAATCATCCATAATGTTGTTGGAGGAGCACCATAGGTGAAAGGTCATGACATGGTTGGCAGGGTCATCGCCTGCCTTTCCTTCAAAATTGGGTATGTCTGAAGGTAGTTTGGTTGGCATTTCAGGCCATGTGGGATCATGCAATATAGGATCATTGGTGAGTTTGGTGAGATCTGGTATGTTGAGAGAGGCCAAATATGGCATCTGTAGTGGGGGGGGAGGATTAGCTCTGTCCATAGTGTGTTGTGAACCTGACCCTTAAGGGGGGCTAGGTGGGTTGGTGCTCCCTCCTTGAGAGGAAGTGGGTCCCCCACTTTTGTGTAAAGGAGAGCGAGTGAACGGATGACCTTGGCAAGTTGACCCAAGTAATGTAGAACCAAGCAAAGCTGATCCTAAAATAGTAGCACTCACAGGAGTGTGTGAAGGAGGTGCCGATGAGCAGGCATGACCAGATACTCCCCCTAAGATAGGAGGGAGGTTTAGCAAGCGTCGTGAATGACGGGGGTTCTGTGGTTCCCCTATGATGTCAAACTAGTTGTGTGAATGTGTGCAAAAAGTAGTGAGAGTAGTATAGAAACAAGAGTCGTTGCATTGAAATGTTTACACAATATATATATCCAAATCAAGTTGTAATCAAATGTGCATCATACATAAAATGAGAGAGAAGCATATATGTGGGTAAGTGGGTTTTTTCCACGTGGGGGAATCAAAAGAAAGCAAATGCTTGTGTCCTAGAAGACGTAACGTCCTTCCTCTCAAATAGCACTGGACCTTCCAATAGTACTCAACAATGGGGTCTGAAGTCACTGGAAGAAAAACTAGTGAAGGATGAAATAATTAGTTATAATGAGGGGTAAAAGGGGCATATCTTGAAAGAGCTGGCGATATTTCCCAATAGCCACACAAAATCCAATCAAGGTGCAATTGCAACCCACAATTGCCACCTGGGAAGATGTCCTAAAGTTGGTCACTAGGTACCTCGGTCAAAGTGTGGCATTTAGATTTTCGGCCTAAGAAAGGGGTCACAGGCTGGATCCCATCCAAGAGGTGGGTGCCTCAAGGGGGGACGCATAGAACAACTGGACTGCGGCCTTCAACTCTTCACGGGTATCTCCCTACCTTATGGTAATTGGAACACTTGACTTGGAGGATTTTCAGTTCCCTATTTGACAACCTCTATGTTTTGACAATGTGAGAACCAGATAATGGGGAGTTATTTGGATGCCTATCCCCGAAATTCTACCTAGACTAAAAAATTTCTTTTGGCACCTCCTGTGGAGGAAAACTTAATGAGTTTTTAGAAAGATTTTAGATGTAGTTGTTTTGGGAGGTTGGGGGTGCAAACCAACCTCGTTGATTAAAAATGGGAGTGGATAGTCCCGTCAAGAAAAGGGTGGGGTGTTTTCAAAATCCCTTGGGAGGAAACTTACTTTGACCTCCATGTTTCAAGAAGAAGCTATGTGAGTGATAAGTTACTTTTGTGTGTGAGTGAAAGTGTGCCAATTTTTAGTGAATTAGATGTCACCTTGCTACATGTGGACTTCGCTTGGTCCTTACAAGAGTTTGATTACCTAATTAACTAAGTGCCTTTGGTACAACCTTGCGTAATTCAAAAGTTCCTAGGAAGCTAGCATGTGGACATGTGGGTCCGTTACTATCCCTTTAACTCCCTATTGTGATGTAATCTAAGAAAAGCTTTGAAACTATCCTAGATTGAACATGTGGGCATGTATGGGCCCGTTACAAAACCTTTAAACTCTCCTAGTGTTTTGATCTAAGAAAGTAAACTTCAAGCACTATCCTATCTTTGTAGCATGTGGGAATGTATGGGCCCGTTACAATATTAAGATGTGTTTGAAAATGAAAACTAAGAGGGGTCCCAAGAAGGGTCGTTGTCCTCTCCTAAAGGTTTTAATGTTCTTAAGGGAGATGACAATCTTTTTCTGATTCTCAAGATCGCTTGGAGGCGCAAGAGAAGAGCATACTAAGCGATTGCTACTCAAATTCTAGTCCTAATGTAAGTTAAATGTGATTAAAAATGATTTCCACCTTATATTGTGAGTCAAAACAAGCCATCCATGTGGAAAAAAGAAAATAATGGAAATTGATTTTATCCTCCTAAGTGCCTATGTGTTTGTTGACTAACCCCTTTATATGATGAGGGGACTAAGTGTGGTGCATCTTTAAAACATGCTTGACATCATTTCTAAGAAGGAAAATAGCCTTCACCACATCTCAACAACTTTACAATGTGAAATTTTTCACAGATGCGCGGGTCCCAGTGGAGACAGAGGCGCACAGAGCATATGCGCGCGAGCAGAGACAAGTTAAAAATCGCACGTGCACAGAACAAAACTGTGAGTCAGGCGCAAGGGTGCATGATATGTTTCTATGGGTCTAAAAACCTGTGCATATGTGGCACACAACTGAGAATGAAAAATCCGAATGGATTTCTCTCAATTCAACTTGGAATTGGCTGGTTGGCAGGTCGGCTTAGGCTGGTTAGTGCACCTGTAAGTTAAACAAACTAAAAGAAGAGAAAAATAAACCCAAATGAGGTAGGAAATTGATACCTTTCCCCAATGGAGTCGCTAATCTGTTGTGCCTCTTTCGTCACCTTGGTGAGAAAATAAGAGGTGCTTGCAAGCTCAATTGGGTCTACTAAGCAGGACAACTGTAGAGAAAAGAGTTAGGGAAAGAAAACAAAAACTATAATTAAGAATTAAACTAATAGATGCAATAAAAACTAAAATCATGAGCATAGGGACATAGAAACAAAGAGAACCGAAAGACCCATGTCACCTATGTTTGAGGCTGATCTATTGATGAAAACAAAGCACCAAGAAGAAAGGGGACTATGAGTCCCTTCTTCCTCCAAGGGAAGGCTCTTGGAACCTCACTAGCTAGCTCTTCTTACAACAAAGAAAATGGAAAATGGTCATAAAATAACTCTTTACAAATCCACTCAATGGTGAGATGGATTGTCCAATGTAATGGTGCCAATGTGTTTGTGTCAAGGATGGAGTCCTCAAAACAATATAGGCAGAACAACATTACTTTCAATTCCTTGAGAAAATGAGGTGCATTCATGGCTTTTTATAGCATTTCTTTGGGTTATTGTTTAACTGCTTTGTAGTGTGAAAAGAGGATATTTAGGGCATTATTAGGTCTTTGACCAGCCCACCAGTCGGATCTAGTCTAGATTTGAGGGTCAAATCGGCTTGGGAGCTGAACCATAAGTGGTTGGGAGGCCAACCACTTCCATAAATGCATTGTTTAGCAGGTGCATGGATTTTTGCGCTAACATTCGTGCATCATGCGCCTATGCATGATTTCTACGTCCCTGTTCCGCTCATGTGCGCACGTGCCCAACATCTGCAAAGCACTCTTAAATTTTTCACTACTTTGTATAGTTTTTTGACCTTTTTGAATGCTGTGGTATTAATTCAGGTCCATGAATGACTTCATCACTGTTTGACGATGCTGAGTTCTTGTAACCATGTGCAGATGAAATTTCGGTGATAACAGAGACCAAGAACATCAACTGTGCACACAGGCCGAGTTGACTGTAGAGGTCGTCTCAGTGAAATTTTCTCAAGTGTAGCCCAAATTTAAGAAGGTGGCGCAAGCATTTCAAGAGGACATCACCCCAGTTGCGCCTATGGAAAATGTTGCACTTGTAGATGAAGCATGAACATAACTCATAGAGAAGATAGACAGTCTTCAACATCATATTGAACATATTCTCCTCTAGGATCAAGAGTAGCCTAAATCTATGTGTGAAAATATCACCCAAGTTGTTACCGAAGGGGATAGAGTTCGATTGTCTCCCCATTCCTAGGCTAATCACTACCGAAAATTGTTTAAAATCGTCAATGACTAGGTCAGTCTGATCAAACAAAGGTACAATCCAGGTAAAGAACTATGATTTCATATCTAAAATATGAACACAAAAACATAGGAAATCGCTGACCCCATTTCCTATCAATCCAAATTCGTGAAAATTCACAAAGAAGATGAGCTACTTGATGTGATATATGAAGCCAATCAAGTAGCCAAGAAATCACTAAGGTACTTCAAACCTATCATTCAAAAAGTATATGTCCCGATGCATAATATGGATTCCCCTATGAACAATGAGTGGAAATTTTTTCTAGCCACTAAACCTGAGGAGCCAACTATTGCAGAAGCCTAAGAATTTGTTGTAGGAGCTTCCATTTTGGTGCAGAAATGGTAGGATCGAGAAGAATGTTATCGAAAATTCCTCTAGTAAGCAGTCAAGGTTGTCCTAGAGTTGGGCCCTTCATTTTAATGGGGCCCCAGGAAGGAAGCGGAAGGTTGACTCGAGGCGAGTCAATGGTTGTGGTCGGGGCTTGTTGGGCCCTTCGTTGTTGGGAATGTTTTTATTTTGTGGAAAGCAACAAATGTGGTCGAAAGAGAAGACGATGAGCACTAGAAGGAGTATAAAAAACTACATGCAAGTTGTAGAAGTACAAGTCACAGAAACGACTAGAACATTGTGGGATAACTAATAGTGTAAAAGCAGAAGAAGTAGTCAAAAGTGCCATGAAACAGTTGGAAAAGAAACAAATGGTAGTAGAAAAGCTGAAAATATAGCGGAAGAAAGACTCCAAGAAGAAGAAAAAGGAAAAGTATAAATAAGAAGGCAGTCCATCGCAGAATAGGTTAATGACTGAGCACCCAGGAGACATATATTGTCATTATTGATATTAGGGTTGGGATTATGAGTTTATAGTCATGATGTTTTATTCTAATGGGTTTTGATTCTGTAATGGGTATTCAAGACTAGATTTGATCATACAAGTCATTGCTTGATGAGTATGTCTATTGTATGAACTTTGATGAATATGTTGCTAATATAATGGATAATGCTGGTCCCTAAGATTCTTTTTTTCATTGATCTATTATTGTGTGTGTGGACTTATGTGAATGTTGCACAACTATTTCCTTCCTATCAAATTAATGATTAATTTCTATAGATGCATGTCTGTGAGGTTTAATGTATGAATATGAGAGGTTCAAACTAGATATGATTTTTCATTCCCCTTAATCTCACTTCATGACATACGTCTCCGTTACACTTCAAGTGAGACCTCCCTCCCTTGAGAAAGGTTGAAAATTCCAATGCTCCTAGACTACATCGATGCTTTTGTTGGTAACCTACGAGAACCTTGGTCTTTATTTTGTGCCAATAGCTAGATGGTCCCTCTAGGATTTTTGGCATAGAGGAAGACCTAGGGTTTGGATCCAAGAGCGCACCAACAAGCCCTAGCTAATGGCCCACTCGATAACACCTACGAGGCAGATGCAGTCTCACCCAAAGAAGCTATGAGGGGGTTGTAAGACAGAGATGTCTACAACCAAGGGGAATATCAAGTGGATATAATACAGGACAATACACTTATGCATAAATCACCTATCAGCTTAGATCTACTTCACACAACCACAAATCTGATCTAACACAGCAAGGCAATAACAGAATAACAATGACATAAATCAGAACACCAATCACACGCATGACACGATATATACGTGGTTCACCCTCTCTTTAGGGATACATCCACAGAACTGTGCTTATGATATATTAAGATAAAGCATATAGTTCTTATTTGCGCTCTTAGCTAGAAGATCTTCTTTCTTCTTGTCTCTTTATCTCCCCTACCTACGCACCCAGCTGTAGGACTTGACCTTCGCACACAGCTGAAGATCTTACAAAACTAGAAGGCTCTCACACTTAGCACTTCCCTCTCAAAATACAATAATCACTCTCAATACAACTAGATCAACAAAAATATCGTACCAACCTAACCCAGGTCCTCTTGACCTTTATTTATACATTACAATAGCCTTAGGTTGAAACCTAGGTGTCAAAACCCTAGATACCAAAAACCTAAGTGTCTAAAACCCTAGGTCAACTCAATCTACATTTTCCAGGCTTTGTTGACCTGTCTTTCCTTCCTTCTCACGTGGTTCTCCAAAGCATCCAACAATGGATTTTTTTTCTTGTTGAGTTGTCCACAATCCTTCTTCCTTGTTGATCTGTCATCCTTGATCTCCTCGTCCAATGACTTTATTTTCCTTTCTTCACTCCATATTTTCTTCTCTTTTGTTCACTTCAACCCTGTAATAGTCATTATGTCTTCCACAAAGTTTTCATTTTACCTTTTCTTCCTTGATCTTTGCTTTCTTCCATAACCAAGGGCCAACAGGCCCCCAACACTCACCTGTGAATCATCCCTAGGCACTTTGGATATGATCCTTCTATTTTTCTTCGACTTTAGACTATGTAGCGCAGCCTTTTGTAAATTCTAACCTTGTACAATATCTACTGCAAACAGGTATTCAAAAAAGAACAGAAAAGATACAATGGCAAATACAAACATTACATAGAGATTTTTCCCCTGGAAACCCAAATCGAGAAAACCAACATATTCTATATTCATTCATTGTGTTACAATGTTTACAATACAAAATACATATAGGAGCTAGCGGCATCCAAAACCCTAATCCAATGACGTGGATTAGTCAAAAACCCTAATTCCTTAACCGAAAATAGAAAACCATCGACAAAGAAACCATGTGCCGAAAAGCCACCTAAATATAATGCAGTCCCAAAAATGCGGTCCCAAAAATGAACAAAAAAATCGAGGGCATTGCCCCCGAACCCCCTACGCTCCTGACTCAAAAACTGCTACTCATGCAAATAATATAACACATACCCAACATTCTCCCACTTGTTGTTTTATTTTCACACAGGGGGTTACAGGGTTACATAGTCAACAATCTAAGGCAGCAATGCCCATGGATCCTCTACACCAAGAGAACTTCTCAGTGCTCATATATTTTGTAAATGAATCTGCAACATTCTTCAAAGTGTCCACCTTCATCAGTGATACTTTATTTTTTTCAATCATGTCTCTCACAAAGTGATATTGAACATCAATGTGCTTTGTCTTTGAATGATAAGCAGGGTTCTTCGCTAGAAAAATTGCACTTTGACTGTCACACCCTATCCTTACAGCTTTTTGTACCAACCCAATACCTGAACACAATCTTTGTAACCATACTGCTTCCTTACTTGCATGAGTGGCTACCATGTATTTAGATTATGTAGTTGAAAGTGCCACTACAGCCTGTCTTTTGCTCATCCAACTTATTGCTCCTCCAAACAAGTTAAACACATACCCGTTTGTAGATCTCCTACGATCCAAATCTCCAACCCAGTCTACATCCACAAATGCATGTATATCAACTACTCTATCCAATCTCGGTCTTCCTTCGTAGCACAATCCATAGCTAGCAATGCCATGCAAATACCTAAAAACCCTTTTTACTGTTGTCCAATGCTCCTTCCCTGGTTTTGACATATACCTGCTCAAAACTCCCACTGCATGTGCAATGTCTGGTCTAGTATAGACCATTGCATACATCAAACTACCAACTACACTCGCATATGGAACATGAGACATGTCCTCCTCTTCTTCATGTGTCTTGGAACATTGATCCGCAGATAACTTTACCCCAACATGAATAGGAACCTTGACCGGTTTACATTCCTGCATATTAAACCTCTGCAATATTGTCTTGACATATTTTCTCTGAATTAACCAGAGTTTCCTCATTTTTCAATCTCTTTTAATTTCCATGCCCAAAATGAAATTTGAAGCACCAAGATCCTTCATGTCGAATTTAGAGGACAACTGAGTTTTCACATCCTGGATAATCTCCTTGTTGTTTCCTATCAGCAACATGTCATCCACATACAAGACCAAATAAATCAAATGATCACCAATTAATTTAGAATACACACAATGATCCTCTTTGCTTCTTGTGAAGCCAAGTCCCAGCATATAAGTATCAATTTTTTGATACCACATCCTTGGTGATTGTTTTAAACCATTCAAGGACTTTTTCAGCTTCCATACCAGCTCCTTCTTTCCTTTCACAGCATAACCTTTGTTACACGTCAAAATTACTCAGTTGGATAAGTGTCGCATGTCCCTCTGAATTGTCGTAAGTGTCGCACCTTCCTTACAACTTTCGCAAGTGTCGCAAGTTGGTCACAAGTGTCGCAAATGATGTTCAGACATACTTCCATGTCGACGACACTAAGGATACACTTATAACATCTCATATGCTTTATTTGAAGGAGGAGAACTGGTTTACTGAAGTCAAATAACTCTTGACACCTGAAGAAAGCCCTAAAACAAAGGTTTTGAGGAGGAGCACTCCCTTATTTCATCCCTAGAAGCATTGGCGCTCCCCTACAAGGCTTCAGGGAGCGTTATAATGCTCCCCATTGCCCTCTGAAGGAGCGCTGCTCATATTGAAGGTGCTGGCGCACCCCTAAAGCTTACCAGGGAGCGCTACAATGCTCTGATGCCCCTTCTAAGGGAGCACTGCCTAATCTGAGGCAGTAGTTGGCCCGTTGAGGAGAATAAGGAGAGGATCTTTTGAGATTAGGAGGCAGTTGTGCTCAAATTCTTGGTTTCATCAAGAGATCCCTGATCTAAGGAGAAGGTTCCCAACTTGTTCTAAAGATAACTCAAGAGGTTAAGCTCCTCTTAACCTATAGAAACAGGCTCTATGATGGTGGAAAGGGGGGAAGAACTGAAGATATGAAACTTATGATCTTGGAGGAAACTCATAGTCAGCCAAAGGAGAGTGATCAGTGAAGTTGTTGTTATCCAGGTTGTGGAGATTTCAGGTAATGGTTAGACGAAGGGGACTTGACGAAGCTATCGCATTTGCATCTATGATTGTAAGAACTGTTGTCGTTATTCTCATCAATATGACACGCTTGGCCTGTTTCTTTCTATTTTGTGTCTAATGTCACATGAACTTATCATTAATTGATAGATCTATTTTCAAGCTAACATCAATAGAGTAGGAAGCAGTCGTATCTTGTTTTTGTCCACAGAACTCAGCGAGGAGCAAAGGATTGGAGCACAACTCGGAGTGTGTAGGGACAAACGTCGATAAAAGGTACTTTTGTCATCCTTCCTTCTCATGTGTTAGTTTAGATAGATTTGAAAGGAAGTCAGTGTCAATGTTAAGCATTTTCTGTCTAGAGTTAGGGTCAAGCTCTTAGAGGCGATCTACCTATTCGCAGGGATATTTTCCTACAACAGAAACTGGCGACTCCACTGGGGAGATACCCTCAAATCAAAACTTCTTGTTTGGTTTTTTCTCTTCATTGACCTTGTTATATCCCTTGATTGTTTCAGACCTGGTTCACTCCTCTTTTGATTAGTTTCCTGAGCTGATTGGCTCCTTACCTCATCACACTCAGCATACTTGTCGAAATTGAATTGCAATTTTTTGATTTTTTGACATTTCTGTGACTTTTAGACCCTAGCGCCCCTGTCTTAGTGTTAACAGAGCACCATTGCTCCCCCATACCTTTGCACAGAGCGCTATAATGCTCCTTTCCTTTGGCAACAGAGCACCAGCCCTCTTTGGCTCAAAAAACCTTCCAGAATTGTTTTGTTAAGGTTTTGCCTCTGTGTCTCCTCTGTTGAGTGACCTTGTGGGTCAATGTTTCTTCTCTTTCAGCCTTGACATCTATCTTTTTGAAGAATAAACATCTCATTAGTTGGATCTTGTAGCCTTCTTCACTATTTTCATTGAGTTTTTCTTGTTGAGTGAAATTCGAAAACCATGCATTGTTTTTCTCTCCTCATTAGCTGAGTAAAACCATGGTGAAGGTCATCAAAGGCCTACAGACCTCTTTATCTTGATTTCAGTCAAGGTCATTATTCTTCAACTTTTGCTTTTGGGTGTGAATTTTTTTTTTCTCTTTAATCGTTTTTTTTTTTTGCTTTTCGTTTTGATTGCTACGAAGGGTGTATTGTTTGTGTGACTTTTGCTTGTGCTAGTTTGGTTTTCATTCATACAAGAAAGATAATTAGCAAGACGAGCATTGTGTTGTATTGATCATCATTCATGCACAAACAATAAAAGACATCTTTATGATTGATTGTGCATATTAGAAGGCATTTAAAAAGTTTTTGCATTACATCAGAATTTGATTGAGAAAAGAATCGTTTGAGGGCATTCCGTATTTGTGCTTGTTAGTGAAAAGAACTTTCTCTCTCCCTTAGATAGATGTTCATTGAAAAAAAATGACTTATTATCATATTTGATGCACTCTTTGGGTCTGAGTCATAATTCCATTTGTTTCACTTCCATGCACCCCTTTGCATAAAGAACAACCATAAAAAATCAACGCTAATTAAAAGTTATCTAGAACTTTTTCTTTTCTAGGATCCTCCACCAACAGTAGACTAGGATTAGTACTTTGGATTAGGGATGTGAGCATAACTCTCCAAAGTTTCTAAAAAAACATTAGCATCCCGAGTTAGGGAGAGTCAAATCCAGTTATCGTATAAGTCTACCTAGGATCCCCCTCTCACACAGGGGTTACGCACGAGGTCACATTCGGGTAAGCTATGGGGACTAACCCTCCGTGGTTTAACTGATTGTCATGGTCAGATCGTATTATGGGGATCACTTTGAGGTAAATCCACAATTACTGCATGGAAGCCTTTTAGTTGGTTTCGGGCTTGATACCCTGCCTGTATGTTCGGATCGGACTATCAACTGTTCCTGCCCAGGGGCTAACTGCGAATTGGTAACCTTAGTGGCCATAATCTTTAGGGTCTTACACAAGGTGACGGTGACAGGAAGTCTCACTGTACCTGGAGCAGACATTGGTCAAACTCACTTAGGCTCCTTGGAGGGTAAATCCACAATTACTGCGTGGAAGCTTGCACCAAGGCGTAAGTCTGTTAAGCAGGTCGCCATTGTAACTGTTCCACCCTATCCTCGCCCCTTCTGGACTTGATCACACGACGTTGGATTTCATCACCAAATAGTACGGTCATCAAAAGAAGGTCCTGTTTGCTTGGTTGTGATTCTTAGATTTTTTAGCGTGTGCTGTTTCTTTTCGTTAGTTGGCCATAGATTTCTTTCATCGACTCTTTTCCACCAACATCGACCCTCCACGCCGCTTGCAGAGGCTACAAGGACTTCCTACAGAGAATATGGAAGGAAACACCCCTTTTCCCCCTCATTCTACGGAATAATCCCCTCAACAGAGCGAGGTTCATAATACTACAACTTCCCAGGAAGAAGTTCCCATTCCTTTGGATAACAACAGCTCCACAACCTGGATGACAGATCCTCCACCTGAATTCTGCTGGAGAGTTTGTTGTCATCAATCCTTCTAACATTCCGACTGGGTCTTCTCAGAACCCTTTAGCTAGTGACCCCTTTTGGACTGCGGACATTGTCCAGAGTCCACCACGCTTGGTGTGAGATCTTTATGGAATAGGAGAAGGTGTCAATACACCTTTTTCCTATACTGTACCCCAAAATCACTTCACCGGTACTACCACTTTTACAGCCACACCAACCGTTGGTCTGAACATACCGTCTGTTGGCCCAAGGTCTACTATTCCCCTCCAGATGGCCCATTCGAAAATGGCCCCGCACATTCCGACTATCCTTGTCGGTAACGCGATAGTCAATCAAGCCCCGATTGGTACACCTGCAACACCAAGACCTACACTCCCTTTTGGATTTAGGGCATTGAATGCTTCCGCTATCACCACTGCCCAAACCACTACCCAAATTGTACCGGGAAGTTCCATACCTATCCAACAACCCGGAGGGACCGGCCTTGGTGGTTCTAACCCGATCGGTGGCACCAGTCAGTCATTGACGTCTAGCTTTCAGATCCCGAGAACTCTACCTCAAGCTGGGGGGAATCCTCCCATCGGAGGACAAATTCCATTCGGGGGGCACCCTCATGCTGGGGGGCAGCCTCAATCCGGAGTACACCATCAACCACAAGGACAAAATGTGTCTGCCGCACCCAATCCGTGGAGTGTCCCTTTTTAAGGAAATCAGCATGCCCCCATGGGACAAAATGTTCAGACTCCATAACAACCCCCTTATGGACAAATTCCAAACCCACCCTATAATCCACAAAACCCATACGGTTATCCTCTGCTCACACATACTTCTCAAAACATCTCAAATCCTATGTACCTTGGTCAAAACCAACCTCACGTGAGAGGGCCCATGAGTTATAATTATCCACATAACCCAGTGTTGGGCCCCACTGGTGTCCCTCTGCCACACCAGCATTACCCACAGGTTAATCGACAACTACCTTTTCTAGCCACCCTGGACCTTCCAGACTTGTCTCAGTTAACGAATGATCCCATTTATCATTCTCCGGTTTGGCCAACTATTCCAGCTAAACTTCCTTCTGATATCCCAAAATTCGACAGAAAGCCTGGAGAAGACCCAAACAATAACATGATGACCTTCCATTTGTGGTGTTCATCCAACTCCCTCATGGACGATTCGGTTCATTTGCATCTTTTCCAACGAACACTCACGAGTTCCATAGCGAAATGGTATATTGAATTACCACGTGCATCCTTTCACGATTTCAACTCCCTTGCCATGTCCTTCCTCACACATTTCCAACTACCCATTTGATACGAGACAGGTACTGAACTATTAACCTCTCTTCGTCAGACAACTTCTATACATATCTCCGATCATATCCACGAATGGAGACAACGACAAAGGCTAATCAAAGCGGTCATCCCTGACCAATTGTTAGCAGAATGGTTCATGAAATCACTATTACCCCAGATTGCTCGTGATGTTGACATGGGTGGCATAGTCACCGAGGAAGAATCCATCGCCCGGGCTCAGTACTTAGACTTAGTCTATTCACAATCTGGTACTCTATATGAGTTGATACCAAACGCTACCTGTGCCACTAACGATCCATCCAAACCATCGACTGCTTCACATGCGGATAGATTTATTGGCTCCATCAAAACTCAATCTACTACCCAGTCTACTGGAACAATCCAGCGGCCTGCTTCCACGGCTGCTCCCAGTTCGACTGTACCCTCTTCTACCCCACCTCAAACTCAGGTTTCTGATGTGAATGTGGTCCAGTCAACCCCTTCACAACAACTTGGGGGCAAGAAGAAAGTGAGAAACAAACTGTTAAGTACCTAAACTAGATCTGCAAATATACTTAAGAAATAACCAAGAATAAACCATAAACCATTCACCATAACATGAAAACAAGAAATACAGAAAACCCTTGAGGTAGGGTAACACCATATATTAATCCTTATGGAAGGATAAAACTCCTCAAGCAATCCTTGCTTGTACAATCACAATATTCTTCACTGTGTTTCATTACATGGCCTATACTTCTTTATATAGCTCTCTCTATCTCCTAGGAACCTTCTAGAGAGCCTTCTCACATTTACTACATCCAGTTACCATAGTGGGTCTTTATTAATATAGTGGACCTAGTCCACCTTACATTGAATGACCACATTCCCATATATTAATTGACTTCCAATAATACATAACTATATTCCCATTGTGTACCTCCCTAGGTACCCCATATTACCTCCCTAGGTATACCACATTCCATCCCTCTTCACATGTTTTGTCCTTGAAACATTAGAAGAAACCATACAATATGACCAGCTAAGTAATGTATCCAACTGGTACCAAGTACGACCATCCATCCATCCCAATGGAAATCAAACGTGATGTCTATCTACTACCTTTTCACCCTTATCTTTCTCTGCATCATGTCGCGGTTGCCATGGGATTGTTTCTGTAGCTTGAGCTCTTCCCATAGTGTTGGTTGTCTTCCATGCACCTCTTGATCGGTGTCCTGTCTGGTGCACTGCTGGTGCATAAATGTGTTGATGCACATGCCCTTGCCTTGATGACTTTTGCATCTCTATATGATGTGGATGGCGATATAAAACAACTGTAGGAATTTGTTCTTTTTTCTTCAAATCTGCAACACTTTGTGCCTTTGATTCAATGACCTTCTTAGCTTCCTGATTATGTCATTCTTGTAGTTTTGCTTCATCTCCTTCTGTAGACTCTGCCTCTGATTCAACTTGAGACTGGGCAATAACTTCTTTGCTATCTTCCATGGGTCCATCTTTCTTAATAAGAGACACATCCTGCAATGTGATTTTCTTTTTCTTGTACCACAACTTTAAAAACTTCTTTTGCACATTAATATTAATGGTA
>ML781336.1:1861422-1900024 GCA_009831015.1 Picea engelmannii
AGCTCTCTCTATCTCCTAGGAACCTTCTAGAGAGCCTTCTCACATTTATTACATCCAACTACCATAGTGGGTCTTTATTAATATAGTGGACCTAGTCCACCTTACATTGAATGACCACATTCTCATATATTAATTGACTTCCAATAATACATAACTATATTCCCATTGTGTACCTCCCTAGGTACCCCTTATTACCTCCCTAGGTATACCACACAAACCAAAGAAGAACAACAACAACGAGCAACCCAAGACCCAACCGCAAACCCCTGCTTCCGAAAAACAACCACAACGAAAAACCAACATTCCCATGTCTCATTTGTGGTGACAATCACTACACTCGAGACTGCCCACATCGTGATGAAGTGGCCAAACTTTTCAAGGAAAATTCACAACCCGCTGTGCTCACTCAGCATTTTCCGCAGCAACAATCTTTGGTTGCACAAACCCCCACGCCGGGGGGCAGTTCCAACCAACCCCATGATGAGGCCTCGACAAGTGCCCACATTTACATGTTTAACGGAGTTAATCTAACAACTCGCTCTGCGACATATGACACGCCAGTTAAACCTGACAAGCTGAAGATCGCTAACGGTTCTGCGTCAGACCCGTTACCATCCTCCGTCAATCCTCCATCTGTTAGCCCTCCATCCGGGCCACTCCATATTGCGAAACCTTCTTTTGAATCCATCCTACACCCTCTTAAGAGCACCATCCAGAAATCTACATTCAATCCTAATTCATGGGCTGCCCAAAACTACAATATCGTAGAAGATTTGGCCCAAGCCCCGTGTGCCATGTCCGCCTTGGAAGTTCTACAACATGTCCCAGCCAATGTAGAACACTCTTAGCCGCTACTGGTGCTTTTGATCCTGAATCATCAAACTACCTCACGTTTAATCTGGACAATCATCAACCGCGACTCTCCCACCAACTAGCTTTCCAAATCGATGTGGTTGTTCACAATCAACAAATCCACCAGACTATCCTGGATGAGGGAGCATCCACTTGTGTCATGTCTCTAGCCTGTTGGAAAGCCTTGAAATCACCTGCCCTTAACAAATCTGCTACCATGTTACGTGCCTTTAATGGATGAGGTTTTCATCCTCATGGATTATTACAATCCTTAGCTGTTCAGTTGGGCGACAAAACCGTTACTGTTGACATTGAGGTGGTCGATTCCCCCCTCGATTACAACCTACTACTTGGAAGAAGTTGGTTCTATACGATGACCGTCATCACCTCGTTGGTTTTTCGATGTGTACAATTCCCCCATCAATGCAAAATTGTTACCATTGATCAGCTCGATTTCTGCACACCCGACACTCCCATCCCTGCTACCAACAACATTCCCTTTCTGGGAGACCACCTGATTACGTATGAAAGCGTTGGTGTTGGCTTATTGAAAGATTCTAGCCTCATGGGTACTTTTCCTACACCACTTCCACCTACTACACATCATATTTCCATCATCAATATGATCTCGACTTTGCCTTACCAATCCTTGGAATCATCTGAGCCTTGGATTGTACCTAGTCCTTTGGAATTCAATGTGCTCGGGGACACAATGCCACTGAGTCCAGCCGAGGCCGCATATGTAGCTATTCAATCTGCCTCTCCCTTGTCGAACACTTCACATTCATTGGCACCTAATACTTATTCGGTGCCCTCTTAGTTAGATTCCCTATCATCTGTCGTCGATTACATTTCCCATATTTTTCCTTCGGATGAATCTATCATGGAAATGCTTAGCATTGATGATCTTGCCTGGGATGACAACCACCATCGATCCTCTTTTCTTCCACCTTTGGGAGAAATCCAAGACATATGATCTGTCTTCCCCCCCAATGTTACCGAAGCTCCGAAATCTCCTATCCTCACACAAGATACTCTTTCTGAGGGGAACATGGGTAACATCTCCACTACTGTCACGATTGACATTTCAATCAAAGAAGGTGTCATGGAAAACATCAGCCTTGGTACTAATTGCACACTCGACGAAGTGGTTTCTTACACCGCTTTATTCAAGGAATTCCATGATGTCTTCACATGGAGTTACGAGGAAATGCCAGGGATCGATCCTTCGATCGTCGTACATGAAATCAAAACCTACCTTGACGCGAAACCGGTTCGGCAAAAGCTTCACCCGGTTCATCCCAAGAAAGTCACAGCTATAAAGGCAGAAGTTGAAAAACTTCTAAAATCTGGCTTTATCTATCCCATCCCTTTAACCGAATGGGTCTCCAACCTTGTCCTGGTTGCTAAGAAACAAGGGACCATCCATGTTTGCGTTGACTATAGAGATCTCAACAAAGATTGTCCTAAGGACAACTTCCCTATGCCCTTCATCGACCAAATCATCGATAATTTCACAGGTAGCGTAATATTTTCTTTCATGGATGGCTTTTCTGGATATAACCAGATTGAAATCTTTCCTACAGATCAACACAAGACAACCTTCATCTGCCCTTGGGGAACTTTCGCCTACCGAAAGCTACCTTTCGACCTTAAAAATGCTAGAGCCACTTTCCAATAGGCCATGTCGTATGCTTTTCATGACATCAAACATATCGCAGAACCGTATCTCGACGATTTACCCACACATTCGTTAAATCGATCCGATCACATTGATCATTTACGCGCGATTTTTCTGCGATGTAGGTTCTACCGTATTCGTCTGAACCCACACAAATGTATTTTCGCTGTCAAATCCAGTCGACTCCTCGGTTTCATTGTCTCCAAAGATGGGATTAGGGTGGACCGCTTAAAGATCAAGGCCATCTTAGCCTTACCTCCACCCACCAATTTAACCCAACTCCAAAGTTTTCAAGGCAAAGCAAACTTTCTTCGCCGTTTCATCTGCAATTATGTTGAGATCACTAAAGGATTTATGTGGTTACTGCAAAAGAACATCCCTTTCATCTGGGATGACGCAGCTCAACGGTCATTCGATGCTCTCAAGCACGCTTTGACCCATGCACCTTTGTTACATCCCCCTGAATATACAAAGGATTACATCCTTTACTTGGCCGCTTCTACTTCCACCATCGCAATGGTGTTAGTCCAAGAAGACTCCAACGATGAAGAACATGTGATTTATTATCTGATCAAGAGTTTATCTGGACCCGAACTCAGATATTCACATGTTGAGAAACTGGCTCTGGCAGCCGTCATCGCTGTCCAAAGGTTCTCCCACTACATCTTATTACGCACCACCACAGTAATCGTAGACTCCAACCCCATGTACCACGTCCTGACACATAAAGTACTTGGGGGCAAATATTTGAAATGGATCGTTATTCTTCAAGAATTCGATCTTGAGTTTACAAAGGCTAAAGCCAAAAAATCCCTGGTGTTTGCCGAGCTCATCTGTGCTCTCCCTCGTGCCAATGAAAACATCGAACCTAGAGATTCTCTCTCCGATGAATCTCTCTTCCTCATTAGCACCTCATATCCTTGGTACGGATACATTCTCCTCTACCTTCAAACACAATGTTTTCAGCCCAACATCTCTCACGAAGAGCATCGATGCACTCATCATCACTCTCGCCGTTATATCATCCTCGGCGACACTTTGTATCTCCGTGGTATCGACACCATCCTTTGGTGATGTTTGACTCACGAGGAGGCTGAACGCGTTTTGAACGATTGTCACCTTGGCGCCTGTGGAGGTCACCTTTCTGGTATGGCCACAGCCCAAAAAATCCTACGTGCTGGCTACTTTTGGCCCTCGATTTTCAAAGATTGTATCGAGTCTGTCAAGAAATGCCCACCCTGCCAAATCTTTAATAAGAAGGCACACACCCACCCTATGGCACTGCACCCTATTATTGCCATCGGTCCCTTTGCAAAATGGGGCATTGATTTCATGCAGTGTAAGCCTACCTCAGCCGGGGGGCACGGTTACATTATCATCACCGTCGACTACTTCACCAAATGGGCTGAGGCTATGCCTACCTTCCTGAATGATGGCCGTACGGAAGCCCTATTCCTCTTCAACCACATCATAACTCATTTTGGTGTACCATGTGCCATTGTCACTGACCATGGTGCACACTTCAAAAACCAGATGATGAGCGAGCTACATGTCAAATTGGGTTTTCGCCATGAAAACTCATCCCCTTACTACCCTCAAGCGAACAGACAAGTTGAGTCTATCAAAAAAGTCCTAAAAACCATGATCTAATGCATGGTAGGGGAAAACAAAACATCGTGGCATCTACAACTGTTCTCCGCTCTCTGAGCATATCGCACCTCTGTGAAAACTTCAACTGGATTCACTCCTTTCCAGTTGGTCTATGGAATTGAAGTCGTCCTACCGATTGAGTGTGAGATTCCATCACTCAAACTGAAAGTAGAAATCCTGCCCCATACTTCTGCTGAAGAAGAATGATTTTTGTATCTATCCAAACTGGATGAAACACGTCGCGATGCTTCTCTCGCCAATGAGGCACATCAAAAACGAATTAAAAGTCAATATGACAAATCCGTCCACCCTCGGACTTTCACGGAAGGAGACTTAGTCCTTGTTTACGACCAAGCTCACGATAAATTGGGTACAGGAAAGTTAGAACCCATGTGGCACGGTCCCTACATCGTGAAGCGTGTCCTACATAAAGGTTCCTACGAATTAGTTGATCTTGATGGAATCTCCCTAGGAGAGCCTCGAAACGGGCTTTACCTTAAGAAGTACTATGCCTAAATCACCTAGCATTTGTACTTTGTACATTATTATATTTAGTTTTGGTGTGTCTATTTCTTTCGCGTGCTTGAGTCTTTACCGTTGCCACTCATGATTGTGCCTATGTTTTCATGCGCAGATGACGTCCTCTTTTCCTATCTTTTTTGGGTTCGCAGATGGCGCTAGCTGACATACCCGGAACATTGCTTCAGCAGCTTGGGTTATTTACCAATTTGACCAGGTGGTGAGTTCAGGAGGCATTTGTTTAGGACCAGCAACCAACAATATGGCAGAATATCATGCTGTCATTGGACTACTGACCCAAGCTTCTTCTCTAGGTATCTCTCGCATCATTATTTACTTAGACTCCCAACTGGTGGTTTTTCAACTCAACCGCATCTACGCTATCCGTAGTCCTATCCTGCTACGCCTACACTTGCAAGTTCATCATCTCGAACGAATGTTCGATTACATCGAATATAGACACATTCCGAGGGAACTTAATAGTTTTTCGAATTCATTAGCTAATTATATTATGGATCGATATCTTTCCCACATATAAGATTCAAGGAAAACAAAACTGTACATTACATGTAAATTAAAACACATCACAGACATCATCATGTACAAATCATTGGCATCAAAAAAACTTGAAACTGTATATATATATATATATATATATATATATATATATATGGCATGACTGAAATGTTTGCATTACATCAAAAATTGTGTAGAAGAGCAAAATATTGGGTCCGTTCACCCATACAACAGTGCCTGACAAGGCATACAAAAACATGATCACGGGAGAGACTCTAATCTCCCCACACTACGTTGTGTTGCGAGTAACACACTACTGTATGCACTACATGCCTCAACAGAGAATTGATATTCTCTGGTACTCCTACGGTGTTCCACTGCAGATGTAAAGGCACTTCCCCCCTCTGCAGAGGAGGGATACCCATCGTAAGGCCTTGGAGATTCCTCTCAACCTCCCGGAGACCCACCACCGGTACTGCTGGGTCTGCTATAACTGGGGTGCCTCCACGATGCCCTGGTACTGGTATATCAGCTGGGTGCACTGCTCCCTTATCTGCATGTTGAAAACAAAACATCTTTTAAAACTCTTTTACATACCCAAAAAAAAATACATATACATCAAAAACTTAAAAAAAAAGAAACTAGACAAGGTATGGCTTAGTCTCTTACCTGACTCGTCCCAGTCTTCCCCCGCGGGTAAAATCAAGTCCATACTCCCACGAAAGTCTACATCGGCATAAGGGAAGTCCTCTATCCAGAGGCACTGCCATCTCAACCAGGCAAAGAAATCACCAGTGAAGCGGAACTCTGACTCCGAAACTAGCCTTGGAGACAGACTAGTCCACCTCTCCATCCTAGGTTCATCCACTAGTCGTACTGCTAGTGCTATCTGAGGTTGCATCTAAGGGATGTTATCTAGAAAAAATGAGACCAAAAACGAGCCATAGTCGAACTGCTTTTGACCAGTCATGCACCGTGAGATATGCTCCTTCACATTCCGAAGGAACGCTGCACTCCAGTTGAACAGTGTTGGTTCCAAACAATGAACACCATAGGCCACCTGTGATCTCGATGCCAGATGAGCACTAGTGCTACCTGTCACGCTCGTAATAGAAAATAAGATAGACCAGAGAGGCAGATCTCGTATATCCTTGATAGGGATCCTGCCCCCTACCAACCTTGCTCCCGGAATACAGTGGCGTGCCAGATACACGTCCACCTGCTCAGGTAATGCCCTCTTCCCAGTGAAAGATGTGTGGACCCCTCTTTTTGAGAGGCCAGTCAAAAAGTACACATCTTCCAACTCAATGGTTAAAAGTTGTGTGCCGACACGGAATCCCTGTTCCGCAACATCCCAAAGGCTAATCATATGCTCAAGTAATAACACCTCTCTCTTCATTTTTTGCAATTTGAAGAACTTGAGTAAGCCACAAGCTCGCAAATTGGCCCACGTACGAGGACTCCGTAGAGTGACTAAATCATCCATCTCATGTTCCCTCTCTTTCCATTCAATCATGATTGCCGAAGTTACCTACAAAACAAAAAATCAAGAATTTCGTTATTCCTCACGTTTTGGTAATTTCGGCAATTTTCAAAAGCATTTTAAAACATGAAACATAATTCCCATGTCATCTAAAAGCAACCATTCACTCTTTTTAACCACCAGGCCCTTTAACATTTGTCAAATAATGATAAAAACATTTTAAAAATGAAAAACGACCTTGGGGGCTATGTGGGCTTTTGGGGAGAATTTTTACGAGTTCTTTTACCAAGAATGATTGGTATAATTGATTGCAAGGGTGTAGACATCCTAATCACCCTTCCCCAATGCATTTTTTGTAAAAGAACCCCCCCATTTTGTTAATTTTTGAAAGAGGCCGATTTGGTTCCAAGAGGGGCGAATTAGGGATTTGTGTTTTAAAATAAATAATGCTATGAAAATCAATCTAAAAACATGTAATTGAAAGAGTAAATGATGAACACCTACCTGGTTCAAACGGTGAGCAAAATGACCAATCGTAGCTCCGGTGGCGAGAAAAACAAGATTTGCTTCAAAATGAGATTCTTCACTACTCCAAAAATCCTTGCAAATGAAATGGTAAATGAATTTTCAAATCAATTGTTATTTGTAAAATTTCATTTTTTATAAGGTATGGTCATTTTTGGATTTCTCTAATGATGTGATGGCTTCACTAAACTCTGGTTTGTAGTTTCTGGTATCGCAGGTTTCTTGGCAGTTCTGATGAATTATTCACCTTGTCGCACTTATGAGCATAGTCTTAGTTCATTCTTGAGCTCGACAATATGAGAACGTAATCGGGTAAACTTTTATCTCTTTTTCAGACCCATACAGATACGAACACATGAAAAAGGAACTCCCCTGGAGTCTCCTTTAAACCCTTTTTAGACTCTCTAAATATGAAAAGATTGTCGAGTGATCTTACTTCCTTTCACACTCGTTAAAAGGTCAGAAAGGGCATCTTTTGAGCGATAGTTTAACCCTTTTTCGGTCTCGTTGGACTACTGTACGAAAAAGGAACTGAGAGAGTTCTCTTTTAAAGTGTTTTTCCAAACTCTATAATCCCGAAAAACCTTCAAGTTTTCTGTCTTTGGACTCGTTAAAGCACACATCGACAGACCCATATGGGACCGAACCCTTACTTCTTTCGGTTCGTTAAACAAAGGAAGAGGAACTTACCGAAGGTGAGTTATATCAAGCATGTGTTATCCTCCTTGAGCTCATTAAATCAAAAAGAGGTACTCATCTATCTGGATGGGGGAAAAATTGAAAGGAGCAAGCCGAGTAGTCTCTTGAGAACATCATCCAGCACTTCTTAGAGTCTCCCTTGAACATGACACTTTGTCATCTGCACATATCATAATCCACTGAACCTCTGCACTGCGCCAATCCTTTGAGTTCCTTTCACTCCTTTGGGTCACCCGACGCAAGTCACAGTATCCATTGCATAGTTTTGGTCCATGTCATGTTTTACTGTCGTGCCTCAGTGTTCAAGGGAAGTATCCACCTTGAGAGTCAGCCATCCCAAATATCTTGCCTCAAAACCTATGCCAGTCCATGTCCATTTGATCTACCAATTACATCTCCATGTCTATTTCATGTCGTTGATGGGGGATACATCAAGGCCCTCCCTCGACGAGTCTATTCCTATCGACTCCAACACATTATCCGGGAATCAGACTTAGAAACTAGTTAGTACTTTGGGACCTGCATGCCTCAATGGCAAGCCTCCTCACGTTCGACAGTGGGTTTACATCATTGACCCCTGATCGAATGATTCCACGGATGTTCTACCTCATCTCATCTATTCACATTCACTGGAATGTACTAGGGTACCTTGGGAATCATTGACATTAATGGTGATCTCCCTCGCACTTGTTAACGGTTCACACCATTGACCGGTAATCAAGTGGTTTCTGCCATGTTCGACGTCAAGACATCTATTCACATGGTCATATTCGTACCATATTGGGATTGGTAAGAAGACCCTGGGTTGAGCGATCACTTTGATATATGTTTCTCCCAGGCTGTGAAGGAATTTCCATTGGACAAAGAACACATACACTGTTACATAGATCCACTTTGTATTGGTCGTGGCTATGTCTTGTCATCTCGTAGATCCACTGTGTATTCTTCATGGCTACGATCTGTCCACGTCATCAGAGTATAGATCCACAGTGTATTTTTAGTGGCTATACCTTTTATCAATACAATTATGGATCCGCAGTGTATTTTATGGCAGCCATATCTTGCAAGTCTTGATCACCCAAGCATAGGTATGCCTGCCTTGGGTTTTGAAATATGTCATGATATTTGTTGGATGTTGATGTGCAGCTTCTGTCAGGTTCTCCGAGTCTATACCCTTGCTTGGACATCTACAAAGTATTTCAGGTATCAATTGGCATCTTCTAACTTCATACTTTGGGGGGAATTCTGTTACACGTCAAAATTACTCAGCTGGATAAGTGTCGCATGTCCCTCTGAATTGTCGTAACTGTCGCACCTTCCTTACAACTTTCACAAGTGTCACAAGTTGGTCACAAGTGTCGCAAATGATGTTCAGACATACTGCCATGTCGACGACACTAAGGAGACACTTATAACATCTCATATGCTTGATTTGAAGGAGGAGAACTGGTTTACTGAAGTCAAATAACTCTTGACACCTGAAGAAAGCCCTGAAACAAAGGTTTTGAAAAGGAGTGCTCCCCTATTTCAGCCCTAGAAGCACTGGCGCTCCGTTACAAGGCTTCAGGGAGCGTTATAACGCTCCCTAGCCCCCTCTGAAGGAGTGCTACTCATCTTGAAGGCGCTGGCACTCCCCTAAAGCTTACCAGGGAGCACTACAATGCTCTGATGCCCCTTCTAAGGGAGTGCTACCTAATCTGAGGCAGTAGTTGGCTCGTTGAGGAGAATAAGGGGAGGATCTTTCGAGATTAGGAGTCAGTTGTGATCGAATTCTTGGTTTCATCAAGAGATCCCTGACCTGAGGAGAAGGTTCCCAACTTGTTCTAAATATAACTCAAGAGGTTAAGCTCCTCTTAACCTATATAAACAGGCTCTATGATGGTGGAAAGGGGGGAAGAACTGAAGATATGAAACTTATGATCTTGGAGGAAACTCACAGTCAGCCAAAGGAGAGTGATCAGTGAAGCTGCTATTATCTAAGTTGTGGAGCTTTCAGGCAAGGGTTAGACGAAGGGGACTTGACAAAGTTGTCGCATTCGCATCTACGATTGTAAGTAATGCTGTCGTTATTCTCATCGATATGACACGCTTGGCCTGTTTCTTTCTAGTTTGTGTCTAATGTCACATGAACTTATCATTAATTGATAGATCTGTTTTCAAGCTAACATCAATAGAGTAGGAAGCGATCGTATCTTGTTTTTGTCCACAGAACTCAGCGAGGAGAAAAGGATTGGAGCGCAACTCTGAGCGTGCAGGGACAAACGTCGATAAAAGGTACTTCTGTCATCCTTCCTTCTCATGTGTTAGTTTAGATAGATTTGAAAGGAAGTCAGTGTCCATGTTAAGCATTTTTTGTCTAGAGTTAGGGTCAAGATCTTAGAGGCGATCTACCTGTCCGCAGGGAGATTTTCCTACAACAACCTTTTGGTTGCTTTATAAAGATTTTTTCTTGCAGATCCCCATGCAGGAATGTTGGCTTCACATCCATCTGTTCTATTCCAAAATCAAATGTAGCAGCAACAGATAACATAAATCCTATAGAGGTTAACTTGGAAACATAAGAAAAAATCTCACCAAAATCAATTCCCTCAACCTGGGAATAACCCTTTCCTACTAATCAAGCTTTGTATTTCTCCACTTTTCCTTCTGCATTCAACTTCTTTTTAAATACCCATTTTCTGCAAATGGGCTTTCTTCTAGTTGGCAAATCCACTAAATCCCAAGCCTCATTCTTATCCAAAGATGCCATTTCTTCTTCCATGGCCCTTTTCCAGAGATTTCCATCCTCTGAATCCACTGCCTCCATGACAGTTCTAGGATCATCATCAGTAATAGACAAAGAAAAGTTTGAACAAAAATTAAATGGACTATACCTTTCTGGTAGCCTTGTTTCTCGATCCTATCTCCTCAATACTAGAGTATGAGGATCTTCTTCTTCTGATTCATGTTCTTCTGTAGAGTCTGCTTCATCATCCTTTAAATCAAACTTTATCTTCTCTGGTTCTTCCTTACTTGGTAGAACTTCCTGTTTAACAACATCCTTCATTTCTCTAAATACCACATCTCAGCTATACACTACCTTCTTAGTTTCTAGGTTCCAAAGCTTATAACCTTTGAGACCATCTTTATATCCAATAAAGATACATTTTTCATCCTTCTTATCCATCTTACTCCTGTTTTCCTTTGGAACATGAACATATGCATCTCAGAAAAATACCTTAAGATGTGTGAGAGAAGGTTCGTTACCAGTCCATACCTCTTGTGGATAGTACCCACTACCTCTGCCCATAATTCTTTCCCTATCCTGACACCACTAAGCATGCACCTTTCTTTTTCCATCAACGTCATGTTCATCCTTTCTACAACTCCATTCTGCTGAGGTGTATATGGAGTAGTCTTTTGCCTTGCTATACCACACTTCTTACAAAATTATTCAAATTCATTATCACAGAACTCTCTGCCATTATCTGTTCTCAACACCTTAATTCGTTTCTCTGTTTGATTTTCAACAAGATCCTTAAACTCTTTAAACCTGTCAAAGACTTAAGATTTCTTCCTGAGGAAATATATCCAAGTTTTCCTCAAGAAATCATCTATAAATGAGACATAGTACATAGATTTCCCCAATGATGGGACTGACACAGATCCAAAAACATCACTGTGAACTAGCTGTAAAATTCCTTCTTCCCTCATTGCACTAGAGGGGAATCTTACCCAATTCTTCTTCCCATATAGACAATGTTCACAGAAATCAAAATCCAGAGAGAAGTTAGACATACCTTCAACCATACCTTTACCGTGTAGTATTCAAAGACCCTTCTCTCTGATATGCCCTAGTCTTTGATGCCACAACATAACCTTTTCTCTAGAGACTATAGGAGTTCTTTCTTCTTCAACTTCAATATCATGAACAATGGAGCTATTACACCCATCACTAATAGTGCTTCCTAGAATCTTATAAAGAGTTCCAAACTGAACTCCCTTCAACAACGCCATTGCTCCTCGAACCATCCTGCAAGTTCCCTTTTCAAAAATTGTTTTTACCCCCGCATCTTCCATTTTACTTATAGAAATCAAATTTTTGGCCATACCTAGGATGTGTAGAACACTGAACAGTGTTCTAATCCGTCCATCTATGAGTCTCAACTTGACCGGTCCTCTTCCTATGATTCTGGTTGTCGAACCATTACCTAAGAAAACATTACCTCCATCATACTTTTCATATTCGCAGAACCACTCCCTGTGGGGAGTCATATGAAAGGATGCACCAGAGTCAATCAAGCATGCCCCATGATCTACATGTGTGTTTAAAGAGGCCAAGTACACATCCCCTCCTTCTTCCTTGGAGGTCTTTTCCTCTGTAGAAGAAGATTCTTCAGATCCCTTCTTTTTCTCAACTTTGGATCTACACTGCTTCTTGTAGTGCCCTTCTTTTCCACACCTCCAACATACCCTTACAAACTTTCTAGGAGATTTAGATCTACCCTTAGACTTATATCTCCTACTTGAGAAATTAGATCTATTTCTTTCCTGGGAATGTCCTCTTGCAAATAATGTGTCTGTGCTATGTCCTTCCATATTCTTTCGTTTCATCTCCTTCGACAACAAGGATGAGACCACTTCTTCAAACTTCAAAGAAGTTGTATTAATACCTATGGCCACAACCAGACTATCCCACGAGTCTGGTAAAGAACACAACAAACTGATACATTTATCTTCATCTGAAATTTTAATCTCAATAGATACTAATTAACTTACCACAGTATTGAAGGCGTTCAAATGCTCTGTCGCCGAGTCTCCATCTCTCATCCTCAAGTTATATAGCTTCTTTCTCAGGAATAGTTTATTTACTAGGGACATAGACTGATACAACTTCCCCAAATTTTCCCATAAATCCTTGGTTGTAGCTTCCTCTGACACATTCAGTAATACTGAATCAGAGAGACACAGTTGTATTGTGCTCTTTGCCTTCTGATCCATCTTTTTCCAGTCATCTGTAGAAGTTCATGTAGGTGCAGTACCTAGATCTACCGTGATCCATTGATCTCTGTCCACCAAAATATCTTCCATCTTGAGCTTCCACAGCTCAAATCATTTCCCATTAAACTTCTCGATCTCCATATTCGAATTACTTGCCATTTCTTTTCGCCTGAAAAATAGTACCACAAATCTCCCATTGTAACAAGGATTATCACAGTCCCAAGCCAAACCCTTGACCACAAAGGCATCCCCTGAAGCCAATAAAGCTCTGATACCAAATGTAAATTCTAACCTTTTACAATATCTATTGCAAATAGATATTCAAAAAATAACAAAAAAGATACAATGACAAATACAAACATTACACAGAGATTTTTCCCCTGGAAACCCAAACCGGGAAAACCAACATATTCTATATTCATAGATTGTGTTACAATGTTTACAATAAAAAATACATATAGGAGCCAGCGGCATCCAAAACCTAACCCAATGACTTGGATTAGTCAAAAACCCTAATTCCTTAACTAGAAAAAGAAAACCATCGACAAAGAAACCATGTGCTGAAAAATCACCTAAATATAATGTGGTCTCGGTGCGAAAAAAAATTTCGAGGGCTCCGCCCCCCTCTAACCCCCCTGCGTGCCCACCGCAGATGCTCGAACACTGCTACTCATGCAAAGAATATAACACATGCCCAACACATTTTCACTCTTCTATATGCCTCCTCTCCCTCCTTGTGAAGACTATATTTTTTGTGTCTGGTACCCATTTTCAACTGCACCTGGTACCTAGACCATGTTCTTTAAGCTTCTACTGAGATTTGCAAGGCAACTGGTTGTCATAGTACAACTTCAGCCGACACCCATTCACCAGACCTTCCTTCCATTCTTCATTCAATGTCTTTAGCTGTGCAACTCCTCCTTCTGTAACATAGGTGATCTCATATGGTCTGAGCCAATGCGTTCTGAACTTCCCAGGGTGTTTCAAGAACTTACTGTCATACACCAGTACTAGGTCACCTTACTTGAATGCCTTCTTATTTATGTTCCTGTCATGATAGGCCTTCTCTCTTTCCTTCTAAACCTACTGATGGAATCCTGCAATAAATTTGTCTTCTTCTAGTTTAACCAATTGTGCAAGCCTCTCCTGAACAATGCTAGTATCATCCATGTCTGTAAATGCAACAATTCTTAGGCTTGGCACCAAGTATTCCATCGGGACAATAGATTCAAGACCATAAACCAACTTGAAAGGGGTCTTCATTATTAATTTCTTGCAAGTGGTTCTATAGGCCAATAGTACTACAGGTACTCTTAAATCCCAGTCGTCCCTGTTCACACTGCAAATATTCGTCAGTTTTGTCTCCAAGACTTGTTGAATGCTTCAACTGTTCCATTTTCTTGTGGATGGTAAGGAGTGCTCTTCTGATGGTGGATGCAAATTCCTCAGTCAGGGCTTCAAATGTCTTATTGATCAAATGTGTGCCTTGATCACTCATAAGGATGTTTGGGCAGCCAAACCTGGTTATGATGTCATCAAATATAAAGTGTGCAACTGTAGTTGCACTACAATCCTTAACTTCTCTTGCTTTGTCCCATCTGGTTAAGTATTCGGTCACAGTTAATGATGTACCTTGCTCCTGTGCACTTTCCTAGTGGGTTTATGGGTCCCACAAATTCAATGGCTTATTTTTCAAATTCTTGTAGGGTCATATATGGTGCTAACGCCATGTCATCTCTTATGGATGGTTTCCGAACTCTCTGGCATACATCGCAGGCTCTGGCATAATCTTTAGCATCTCTATGTAAGGTAGGCCACCAAAGGCCAGCTCCTAGAACCTTTTGCGTAGTTTCTTTCCCTGTGTAATGTCCTCCTACGATGCCTTCATGAGCTTCTACAAGGATCAATGGTCGCTCTGTCTCCATAACACATCTCCTTAGTATCTCATCAGGTCCCATCTTGTACAACTGTCCAACTATAAGAGAAAATTCTGCAGTGCACACCACTAGTTGTTTCTTCTAGGGAATTGTATACTCACTAGGTGTCATTCCTATTAACATGAACTGTACTATGTCTGTGAAGTGGTCATCAATATTTCTAATAGACAACAACTATGCATCCGACAATGTATCTTCCAAAATGGTGGGTTCTTCACTATGGTCCAACCTTGACAAGTGGCTAGGGCCTTTGTTCATTATTCTTGTCTTAACTATGATTTCAAAATAATATTTTTGAAACAACAGAAGCCATCTGCATATTCTCCCCCCCAACACTGGCTTTTTGACCAGGTATTTCAACACGGAGTAATATGTGAACATTTTAAAGTGCCCCCCAAGAAGTAGTGGCGAAATTTCTGCAGCGCATAGACCATGGCTAAGCCTTCTCTCTCTGTAGTGGTGTAATTAATTTCAGCTGTAGATAGCTTCCTGGTAGAAAAATCTAACAGATGGTCAATATCCCTTCTCCAGGTTGTGCTAACACTGCTCCTAAGGAAATAGAAGACCCATCTACATGCACATGAAACTGCTTGCTCCAATTTGGAAAAACTAGAATGGGCGCAGTAACCATCTTTTGTTTCAGTGTGTCGAAGCTCTATTGGGATTCGTCTGTCCAACCAAACTGATAGTGTTTTTTCAATAGCTTCTCCATGGGTGTTGTAATTTGGGCATATCCTTTGATGAATTTCCTATAATAGCCAGTATGTCCCAGTGCTATGCACAGTTGCTTGACTGAAGTTGGAGGTGGTAGATCAATGATAATGGCAATTTTAGATGTATCAACCAACAATCCCTGCTTACATACAATATGACCTAACATGACTCCAAATGATGATAATAAGATTCACCTCTTCAAATTTAAATAAATTTGACATTGCCTACATTTATCCAACAGTATCCTTACACATTCAACATGATTTTTCAACAAACTAAACACAGTCCAGCCATCAAAATATGCTTCTAAAAATTTATGCAAAAACTCTTTGAAGGCTTCAACCACCACCATGGAAAATATGGCTGGGGAATTCTTCAGTCCAAATGGAATCATTGTATATTGTTAGGATCCCCATTCTATGGAAAACGTGGTCTTATGGCAGTCCTCCTTGGAAATTCGGATCTGATGGTATCCTGAAAAGCCATATGTAAAAGAATATACATCCTGGCCTCCCACATTATCTAATACTTCATTAGTTAATGGTGTAGGGAAAGGGTCATGTAGAAAGGAATCATTCAACTTCCTAAGATCCACACATATCTTGATCTCTCCTGTCTTCTTGTATTGTACTACCATAGGGCTAACCCACTCTGATTCTTCGACAGGTTCAATGATCCCTGCTTCCAGCATTCTGTCGAGGTCAATCTTCACTTTTTCCTTGTATTTAGGGTTCAACCTGTAGGGTATCTATTTGATTGGTTTTGCATCTGGTTTCAGAGGGATCCTCATCTCTCCCATAGTCCCTTTGATGTCCTTCATCTCAGTGAACTTGGTCGGAAACAAGTCCTGATACTCATGCAAAAACTATGTAATCTTGTCAATGGTAGCAACATCCCAATAATATCCAACATTGGCAAGCTTCAGTGTCTCCTTTGTCCCAATATTGACTTTTTTAATCTTGATTGGTTGTCCAATAGATGGTAGCTCAACTCCTAGTCCTTCCACATCTCTTTGGCCTTCTGTTTCGATGATGTTCACCTTCCTGGGATCATCGTCTTCGTCGACATTGATGTTGTAGAAGCTTTGCAATTTGTTGAGATGCACAGTCCATTCGTTGTCTTCTTGTGCCATAGGGAAATAGATGCCTCTTCAAAGACATTTTGTCTCACAATATGTAATGCTTGATCTACTGATGGATATTGACTTTCAAATAAAAAGGTGGTTACAAAATTCTGAGTCATACCTTACCAATTTGTAGTGATGAGGCACAACTTTGCTTGAAGGTACCAGTTTATAGGGGTCGTGTTCAGCGTGTTAATGAATCTTTGCACCCATTTTTCTCAAGGAATTTCACTCCAGGCCTCTTCGCAGCTTCGCACATGGTTCTTTGGGAAACTTCAACTGGTATACCTTACTTCGCAACTTACTGCTTGTGTTGAGAATCATGTTGTCATTAAAGTACGACATTGTATCTAGTCTGTGATATTGCTTTTATGTGTCCCCCACCATCTTTATGGTGTGTCTTTCAGGGCCTCATCCAATGCCAACAACCTCTGTTGTGTTGGTACACTTGATTCATAATATGATAGGAAGGCTTCTAAAGGGTTCAAACCATCAAATGTGGGTAAGTTACTCATTGTTGTGTCGATCTAGCAAACTTCTCTGGTTAATCTAGCACATCTTCTAGTAGATACTTCATACATCTGGTTCTTCCAATTCTCCAGTACTTCTTCTGAGTCTGATGAGCACACATTGTCACTTCACCAGCTTAGATCCCATCAGCTATAGGATTAATGTAATCTCGTTGTCTGACTATTAGTTTGTATATGTTTTCCAGTTCGTATGCGTGGTCTTTTTCTATGATGGTCTCTGTGTATCATTGACCCTCATCTGGATCTAGGGGTGCAATGACCCTAAGGCCATCTCTTTCAAATTTCATATGCCTTTTATTTAGGTCAACAACAGTAGAATTATTGAAGGCCCAATCAATTCCTAATAGCATAGGGTAAGGGAAATTGTCATCAACTATCTCAATTACCTCAAAATCTGCAAATGTTCTTACTCTGTCGATGTCCACAGGGACATGCTCCAATCATCCAAATGGGATGACAACTTGTTGATTAGCCATCCTAAGCCTGATAGGGGAATATATCAACTTTGGTTTTCCCATCAGTGCCCAATTTTTCCTTGTTATGACATTGAAATCCGACCCTAATTCGAGGACTACATAATCTATATCATATTCTCCTATCTGAGCATTCAAGTGGAATTCTTTATTTGTCGTTCTTCTTTTTGAAATTTGGTGTACTTCCCTATTCAGTAAGGGGTCTATCTTTCCTATCTCATATTGTTTGATTAAGTTTTGTAACTCTTGTACAATGCTTTCATCCTAGATCAACTTAATACATGTATGTAAAAATTCCATGAACTTGCTTACCTCTTTCCCTTCTCTTGGTGAAGCAGACTGATCAAATGCCTGAGGCATTCCATATTCTCTTACTTCTGGTCATGTTTTTCATGAAGAACCTTGATCTTATTTGAACTCTTTCCTTGCTTCCTCAAAGATTTTTCTTTCTTTCTTTGCATCAAAATTTTGGGTCTTCTCTGCAGATTTCCTGACTCCTGAGTATTTTTTAATCTTTCCTTGGGTCATTCTATCCTCTCCTATAGTAGTGCCTCCTCGAGTGATAACAATGAATCTAGGGTCTTCTCCATGGGGTTCTTCTTTTATCAACTATATTTATGGGTTCTGCTAAGGTCCTCGTCTTTCCTGAAGCTTAGCCAACAATACTGGACAATCCTTAATAACATGCTCAAAGGAGTTGCAATAACTGCAAGTGGTACAAGGGTTCTGATAGTCCCTTACCAAATGTCCTAGCTGCACATAGTTATAATATATTATCTATCCTCAGCCTCGTCCCATACTTCCTTCTCATCCTCGTCCTCTGAATCCACTGTGAGGATTGAAGTTTCCTCTTCCTGGAGAGTTATACTATGTAGTGTTTTCTTCTTGATGTACTTTGCCTTGGATCTTGTATATATATATCTTGACCTTTCATGCATGAGGTCATAAGCTCTACAATATTGATAATCATGTCCTACTTACTTACATAATGTGTAATACAAGTTTGTGGGTGTCTGAACATATTTCTGCATGTAATAGCACTCACCAGGGCAATGTTGATTTCTACATACTTCACACTAGGGTAATGTGACTTGTTTCAAGGGGATCGGAGCTCCTGAGGCTAGGTATTCATGAAATAGGGGGAAGTGCTCCTTGTCATGGATTTCTGATTTGCATATGATACACTAGATGTCTTCTCTTTTGTATTTTCCCTTATCCTTCTTCATGTCTTCGACCTACAGAGATAAACTAGTCAACTGACTCAATATCTGGCTCATACCTCAGCTAGATTCTCCCATAGGGGCTAATTCAAGATTCATGGCGATATCTAGTGCCTCATACTGTGAAACAATCTTCTGCTGCATCAAGGGAACTCTGATGTGTGGTAAAATGGCGGCAATGAACCATTCTTTGTTCTTCTCATCTGGGATCTGAAAAGTCAATTGGCTGGTTAAGGTCTTGAATCTCTGATCGAACTCCCAAACAGGTTTTGTTATCTTCTTATTAATCTCTTTCAGCTCTGTAATATATTGTGATTCTGATTTAGGTTTCTTAAACTATGCAATCAATTCATTCTCGATATCATTCAGTGGCTTAGGTTGCGCAAGGCCTTGGACAAGCTTCATGTACCAACTCAGCACATGATCTCTCAGAGTGGTACTAAAATGATATCTTTTGACAGCTTCATTAGTGAAATTATTAATATTCCACACAGCTTCACACAGGAACTAGTGTTGATCTGGATCTTCAGATCCATCTCCCCTAAAGATAGGAAGCTTCATCTCATCCACCATAGATCTCCCTAGGTTTCCTAGGTTTCCTGTCTGAGTATATGTTGAACTGCTAGTGATAGTGATCTGAATGCTCTCGTGACTTTGATTACTTTGATTCCTTAGTGTTACTGAAACAACAAGAGGATTAATGGTACTTACTTATGTAGTCTGTGCAGTTCCTAAGGTTTCTGGCTTGTCCCGATGAAGTTCTTCAGCTTGTCCTTCTTCTGCTCTAGTGGGTTTTGAATGTTCTTCATCTGTCAGATATGCCTCTTCTCCACTGTATAAACCCTCATCCCCATAGTTTTTATTGAACAGATTCACAAGATGAACCCCCTTGAATACTTTTCCACTGTACATATGTCCAACTTCTTTGTCGTTGTCACTATCTAAATTATTGAACATTAACCTCTTCAAATACAACCAATCTAATGTATCTTCAGGACGTTCTTTTCATGAAACAACATCTTGATTCTTAGCTTCCGAAAATTTAATAATTTCCCTCTGGGTCCCTTAAAAAAAATCTCCTAGCTTGGCTATACGATTCTACTCTGTCGAAAAAAAACTTGGTGATATACCCTCCAATGGTACTATCAAACCAATGATCTACTGCTTGTGATGCAGTGTTATCAACTCTCTTGACCTTCTGGATCAACACCAACGTCTAGACCACATGAGGTCTAGATATGATCTCAAACTGGGTATCTGCTAACCTACCTAACCACTAGTACAACTCCTGATGGATCCCTCTAAGGAATATCTTGTTTATGTCGGTGAAGATATATCTTCCTAACCAATCCTTTATACTCAGATTAGGGTTCTTGTTCTGGGCTTCAGCAAAGTCCTTCTCTTGATCCTCTATCCACTCTTTAATTTCTATCTTCTATGGGAACCACCTTGACATTCCCTCAGCAATATTCTTGTCCCAGCAAAGGAACCATTTTTTGGCACAGGGGCATACCCAGGGTTTGGCTCCAAGAGCACACCAACAAGCCCTAGCTATTGGCCCTCTTGACAACACCTGGTTGGTAGATGAAGTCTCACCTGAAGCAACTATGAGGGGGTTGCAGGACAAATATGTCTACAACCAAGGGGAATATCTAGTGGATCTAATACATGACAATACACTTATGCATAAATCACTTATCAGCTTAGATCTACTTCACACAACCATAGATCGGATCTAACACAATAAGGCAATAATAGAATAATGATGACAGAAATCAAAACACCAATCACACGCATGAAACAAGATATACGCGGTTCACCCTCTCTTTAGGGATACATCCACAGAACTACCCTTATGATATATTAAGGTAAAGCATACAGTTTTTGTCTGCACTCTTAGCTAGAAGATCTTCTTTCTTCTTCTCTCTTTCTCTCCCCTTCCTGTGCACCTAGCTACAGGACTTGACCTTCACACACAACTAAAGACCTTACAATACCAGAAGGCTCTCACACTTAGCACTTCCCTCTCAAAATACAACAATCACTCTCAGTACAACTAGATCAACAACAATATCGTACCAACCCGACGCAGGTCCTCTTGACCTTTATTTATACATTACAATAGCCTTAGGTCGAAACCTAGGTGTCAAAACCCTAGATACCAAAACCCTAAGTGTCTAAAACCCTAGGTCAACTCGATCCGCATTTTTTGGGCTTTGCCAACCTGTCTTTCCTTCCTTCTCACACAGTGTTTCAAAGCATCCAACAGTGGATTTTTCCACTTGCTGAGTTTTCCACGATCCTTCTTCCTTGTTGATCTGTCATCCTTGATCTCCTTGTCCAATGGCTTGATTTTCCTTGCTTCGCTCCATCTTTTCTGCTCTTTTGTTCACTTTGACCCTGTAACAGTCACTGTGTCTTACGCAAAGCTCCCATTTTACCTTTTCTTCCTTGATATTCTCTTTCTTCCATAACCAAGGGCAAACAAGGATCATCAAAGGTGGGTGAGGGATTCTATCCTCAGTGGATTCGTCGGTTAAAATTTTGAGATAATGGATTTGGAAAAAGTTTACCATAAAATTTTGTGGGGAGAATGACTCAATCTGCCTCATCAATGACGCCAAAATGTTATCATAGGATTTCTACTTGTGCTAAGCCCTCCACAATATCCCAAATATTTTGTAATTATGGAAGAATCTACCACTGTCACCTAAGTAGAGACTTCCCTCATTTTAGAGATGGAAATATATCCACCACAAGGGAGGATTCCCTGGTGACCTCAAGGAATTAAATAGAAATGTTAGCCAAGCTTATCGCCCCCCTATATTGGTCACCTCTTGGCTAGGTCTAGGTCTTGGAAGAAATAGAAGATAGCAAGGTAATTGTTGTACTTGTATGTGACAATGAACAATTTGCAGGATAATATAGACAATTACCAAGTTATAGAATGCAATAATGACCTTTTAGACACTAGACAATTAATTAATTTTATGGTTTTTGTAAATTACAATAGTAAACTAGTTATATGAAAAGAAGTAATACATTACAACAACAACAAATAAAAGTACTCATAAATGTAGCAATTCACCATGAAAATTGAGCATTCAACAAGTGTAACATCATCCAATTGCTAGAAGTACTTTCTTAGCAAGTTAAGCCACTTATAAATGAGTGTATGCAGCAAATTCAAGTAGTTTTTAGTGGTTATAGAAAACTTCTATAACAACAACAATAAATAGTAGTAGTTTTCTAGGGTTAGGGTTAGGAAAGTTAGTAAAATTTTTTATTTTTTTTTGAGAGAGAGAGAGAGAATATTGATTTTAATAACTTCTTCAACCACAAGAACACCTCTAGACTAGTGTCATTGTCCTCTAGGGATCATGGAGTCACATATGCATTAGCTTGAATATTGAACTAAATGAAACCAGAGAGGTAATGTCTAAACCCTAAGGTGAAAACACACTTGGACCTTAGGTTTTAGACTTTGAGGAAGAAGGTACCTAGGGTGCAAACACTCTTGGACCTTGGGTGTCATTTTTACCTTCTTCTAGCTTCACTTAGGTCAAGGAGTCAAAGGCTAGGGTTAAAACCCTAAAGTGATTCACTTTTGGGCCTTAGGATTTTAACCCTAACAAATAATTCTTTACAAACTTGGATAATAATTACTTTGTGAAGGAGAGAAGCACTTATGTCTCTTTCCTAGGGTTTCAACAATACAAAGAAACTTGCAACAAGATAGAAATTTTAGACCTTTAACATTAACAAGAGACAAGAAAATTCATAAAATTACTTATTTCCTCCAAGTAGAAATACCATCAAAACCCTAATTGCATAAATTTATCATCCAAAAGAGAAAAACCATCCACAAGACTAACACATGAGTAAAATAGCCAAATAGAGATAAATAGTGAAATTTTGTAGAGGTTCTCCTCTACCAAATGGCGAGGAATGAAATCATGAAAATAAATCCTAGCACTAACCTCTTTATATGAGGTAAACCCTTGTAACCTACCAGCCCCTTAGGTTCTCTTAAAGGGGTGGAGTATCAAAATTTTGTTTTTCCTTATCCATCTCGAAACCTATTTTCGAGGGGACCATCATCTTCTCCTCATCAAGATATTTCCAACAATATAAAATTTTCCTCCATCCAGACTCTGGATCAAAAGTTATGGCCCTTTAAATAATTTACTAAGAATAACAAGTTTGTACACTACCACGTGGCAGATGACATGGCATCACACAAGTCGACTACGTGTCAACATACATGGCAAGTATGTGGCGTGGCAGGGTTATGTGTCACCGGACCGAGGTGAAACACCCTCCACACCTTATAATCTTATTAAGTTAATCGAAACAACATTACATTTAAAACCACGTATTAGGATTTTATTTATTTAATACAAATTATTATTATTAATTAATCCACATTAATTTAATACCCCACCTATTAACATTTTTCCTTAATCCATTTCACCAGCCCGGTGAATATATAAATTTTATTTTCCTTTCTATTTTCGGGGTCCCAACATCCTGGTAAGGTTTATTGTTTATAATTTATCTAACCAGCCCCGAGGGGTATTACCAGCCAAACATGCCTTTTTTACCATTCCCCAAGATCCAATGTATCAGTGGGAGGATTTAATATTAGTATTTTATATTATAATGCACCGGGGCATTGGGGGTTTATTAAATTGGTTTATAATTGTTTTCACTGGACCTTGGGTATATCACTTATTAAATGCACCTTCCCTTATCCATCTCCTGGTTCCTAATAACTCTGATGGGGTTTAATAATACTATTTTATACCGGCCTCCAGGTATATCACTTTTCATATGCACCTTCCCTTCTCCATCTCCCGGTGCCTGATAACTCTGATGGGGTTTCATAATACTATTTTATATCGGCCTCCAGGTATATCACTTGTCACACACACCTTCCCTTCTCAATCTCCTGGTGCCCAATAACTCTGATGGGGTTTATTAATACTATTTTATATAATTTTTATATTTTATTTAATTGTCCCCCGAGTATATCACGTAGCACATGTGCCTTACCTTCTCCATCTCCTAGTGTTCGATACTCCGATGGGTTTTAATATGTTTTAAAATCATGCAAGTCTTTACTACTATTTAAAGAAAATCCACCATTTCAGGTCTTTACCTTTGGACATGGTTTTATTGAGTAAATCCAGGTAAGAATTATATCCTTACCATGTCTTAATAAGGCATAAATTAAATACAAAACACATAATTCTTGATTTCATTTTATCCCAGACATTCCTCATGTTAAATACCTTATCCTCTCAACTAGATAGCCTAGGCTTATGAGACCAAAATTATGGCCAATCTTTCATTCCAAGACTCCCCCTTGTCAAGCTTACTATATTGGATGAAAGTTAAGGGATTTTACCCAGGATTCCATAAATTATTTAGCATTCAACTAATCCTTTCAAGAAGGTCTTAAGTCTTGACCATTAGCTAGGGACAAGTCACCTCCCAAAACTAATCTACAACTTCAACATTATAGGGAACAACATTCATTTAATAAATATTATACATTCTTATCTTTAGATGCTCTATGAAGACTTTAACAACTTAGTATTCACTAATAACACATAATATTTATTCATACAAATGGGGTGAAATCTCCTAATCATCACTCTTTTCTTACTCATAATTACAAATAATTGCTTACAATAGCCTTTAAAAACACAGATAGTCAAAGGGAAAACAACATAATATATTTTTCATGACTAACTTTGGATTTTACAGTCATCTAGGCACATGAAGCAACAATTTAACTACTTGAATAGAATATCAAATTCTTCATATAACCAAAATATAAATTCCATAACATCAAGAAACTTATCATGGAATATACAAAACACCAAAACACTTGTCAGTGTATTTAGGATAGATTGGAAACTATTTATGGGTGAGCCTCTTTCCACCCAACCATAGGAGCATCTATCTTTTATCTATCCTTCTAGTTGGCCATCCCCTAGCTAAAATATGATGCCATGAGGGAAAAATCTCACTCAATACCAAAGGTATAAATATGAAGGTCACTCTCCTTCATCAACAAAAAATAGCAAGATAAATCTCCAATTCCACCAAGAAAGGGGGCTTGTTCTTGGCTCAGGGAGTCACGAAAGGTGGCTTGCACAACTAACACCCAAAATTTGCAACCTCATTTTTCAGATTGTTTTAGAGACTTTTGTTATTTCTAGCTCAGAATGCAAAGAACTTGACTACCCTCTATTTTTCTATGAACCAGAGGTGTTTTTGGAATGTTCTCTTCACCCAAATTTTCATTTTTCCCATCTTGTGGGCCAATTATCTCACAAAGTCAAGGTCAGTTCAGAAGTCTCTATATGGGTACTTTTCTACCCATTCTTTTGAGGCAAGGCAGTTCTGGCATAGTCCCCCATTATTTCTCATAATTGTGGGAAGATGGTAGTTCAACTACCAACTTCCTTCATTAACTAAAATTATGGGGAAAATGGGCAATCTGGGTTTTCTTGAATATTAAATTGGCAAGGAAATTTCCTCACCATTTCCCTCTCATTGCATCATTTTCTATGTAATTTCTTCACCCATTAGAAATTTCTTTTTCATTCTCATCATGGTCCAAAACATTAAACATACTAGCCATGACTCATGGAAATATTTAGACATATATTTACATATTGGGGAAAATGGGGTGTTACATTTCCCTCCCCCTTAAAGGAACATCGTCCTTAGTGCTCTACCTACCGATGTAAATACTATGTACAACAATGAACAAAAATAGTTATTCCTTTCTCATGGCATGCTCTAACTCCCAATTGGACACATCTGCTCCAAAATGTTTCCACCGCACCTTGACCTGCCTAATGGCTCGATTCCAAAGAAGGGTCTCTTTCCTTTTTATTATCCATTGAGGCTCGGGTTGGAATTTTACCTAGAGTTACACTTGACTAATAGACCAATTAATTACATGATTAACATCATGAACATTTTTGTTAAGAAAAGGTACATGGAAAACATTGTGTGTTTTCATTGTGGGAGGTAAGTCTAGCATGTAGGCTACCGATCACACTCTCTCAAGAATTTCAAATGGCCCACAATACCGTGGTGCCAACTTGACACAAGTTCCCATTCTTAGGGAGATTCTCTTAGGTTTGATATGGAGATACACATGTTTCCCACTTTGAACTCACTTTGATTTTTGTTCTTTTCTGCATAACTTTTATGTCTGTCTTGAGCCACTTTCAAATTCGGTTTTATCTTTGCTATTTTGATGCATCCCCCCTACTCCCCCGTAGGGCTGCACGACCTCCCTATATTGGATCTCTGATTCTCCAGTCTAAGACTCTATGGAACCTTAAAGGTCCCCCTCTGTATCTAAATACATGCCCCATTAGCTTCTTGGTGCAGATCTGACAACAACCTGCGACCTTCCCCTTGCGCTCTGTGAAAAAACTCAGAGTGTCGACATTAGCTCCCTTTTGGATAAGCCCTCAATGGATGTGACCTGGGGCTATGAACATGTGCTTGTGGGTGAGGTCACAAGAAGTTTGTATTTAAACCACTTTTGGGCCTGCAATGCTCCTTTAGCCTACACATGTCCTCCAGACGAAACCACAGTTCAAATTGCAGCCCACCTTTGATTCCTTAACCTCCTCGCAACTTTTGTCCCTGAATTGACATGGGATCATCGATCTCACGATCTTAAAGATAACATCCAAATCTATGTTCATATCTGTGCCCTTCTTATCTATGGACCAGATCAGCTCTCCTTGAATCAACAGTCGAGGCTCTCTTCGCAATTCCAGACTCCAAGAGTTTGAAATATCAAACTCAGCTCTCTTCCATACTCCAACCTTCCAGAACTTGTAATCTACAGACACCTTTCTCGTAAATCAACATACCTACCTTCACCTGAGTGTTTGACCTTTCAAACTATATCAACGGTCCAACGACCCCTTCTCAATCAACGGTTGAGATTTCCTCCGGGGCTTTGGATTTCTGAGATTTCAAATCTCAAACCTCTTTCTTTCAATGTCTTTTACCTGGAGCTTAAGATCCACTGACGCGTGTCCTCCAATCCAACGACCGAGGATTACTTTGAGAGATTACTCAGAGTTAACATATTTACACCATGTCTACCCCGAATCTAATGGTCCAGATATTATTCCGAGACTTTAGGCCTCCACGCTCTGAAGATTTCAATTCTCAAACTGAAAATTCACTTCAGATTTCCCCCGGAGTATGAGATCTGTTGACAAGTGTCTCCTTTGTTGGAGTTACTTCACACACACTTAGGATTTATTTTTCCTAAGGTATTTATTTGTTTATTAGTCATTATCTAGTCTCCTATATTTTAGGAGAGAATATTCCACCTGGAGAAAATTCTCTTTCAGTTCACACTTCAGTTTGACTAGGAGTTGAGTTTAGATGTTGCATTAGGATCATCACCATGCAACATTGGGATCATCACCATGATAATTTGACCTTACCTTGGTATCATCACCAAAGTGGTGCATTAGCCTTGATTCCTTAAGTTAACTCCTCAATACTTTATGTTCAGTCAGTTAACTGAAGACTAGTTGACTAGTTAACTCAACTAGGTGGCAGTTCACTCTCGTAACTGCCTGAGAGACTAGAATAGGTGGCAATTCACTCCCGTAACTGCTAGTGTGTGTCCATATCACTCTAGACCACCACTATGGTGACTTGGTTCACCCCAAGTTGAACTCATTGAGTTATACAGAGTATATCATGTGTAAATTATTCATTATTCATTATGGTTGATGAGAATTCTTTCCATTCTTTCTCTCCTTCTTCTTCTTTTCCAATTCTTTCTGCAAATGTGTGTATCATTGTTTAGCTAGATATATTTTTTGTAGGTCAACACATTTACATGGTATCAGAGCCAATGAAGTGCTAAGCAAATCTACACCAAAATTTTTTGCATGTACCGAAGATTGAAGACAACGGAAAGATGGAATTCCAAAAAGAATTCATTCTTACACCTTACAACTATTTTGCATGGAAGGAGAAAATAGCCATACATCTCCGATCTAGAGGGTTGTATAGTTTAACCATGAATACAGATACAGAACTGACACCAGTCATAGAAAAATCCAAGTACTTAAATTGCATGGATGAGGCACTCGAAACAATTTGCAGTCTTATTTCTCCCGATCTCCTTTTTCATATATCTTCCTGTAAGGATCCCAATGAAGCTTGGACCATATTGGAAAGGATATTTGGAAAAAAATATGAGATGAGGGGACACATGATGGAGGTGGAGTTTCTCACATTGAATCCAAAAAGCTTCGAGAATATCTAATATTTCTTTACAAAATTCAAGGATTTACTGTCGCAACTCAAAGCTTGCAAGGTTGATAAATTGAAGGAGGAGAAACAAATGGTTCTCACCATTATCTCCAAGCTTGGACCTGAATTCTCTTTATTCATATCAACATTCCATACTGTCAGATTCACCTCTGGATCCACCTAGAAGATGCCTTCTCTTGAGGACTTTATCGAATCCCTGACACAAGAACAAACCAAGCTCATCAACATGGGCACAATCAAAGGCCCAAGGGCACATGCACTCACTGTGCATGATGGCAGCCACAAATGTCAGAAATCTAAAGATAAAGATAAGAGGAAATATCATGCACATATGAAGAAGGAAGGGTACAAAAAACCCTTCACCGATGCCTCCAGATCCAAAGGAGAAAAGGGAAGAAAAGGAGAGAAATGCACATACTGTCACAAAGGATTCCATTCAGAATCCTCATGCATGCAAAAAAAATAGATCTAATGTATTAGATACTTCAGAAAAACAACCTTGGAGATCACATCCCTGAGGGTGCAAAGAAGAAGAAGCCAGAAGATCTGAATTCCGAGAAAGGAATTTCTAGCCATGCCTTGATTGCAATCAACTCCTCTCCCGATTCTTGGATCGTAGATTCAGGAGCATCACATCACATGGCTGCCTCAGAAGTAGTCTATTCTTCTTTGGATGCATGCAAAGTTCCTCCTATTCTGATGGGGGACAACTCTTCTGTCGAAGTCACTGGCAAAGTAAGGATTGAACTCACCAACAAAATCTTTGAGAATGTGTTGCATGTTCCCAAGATTTCTGTCAACCTTCTCTCTGTGTATCAAATGACAAATTCCGGCACCAGAAAGAGAGTCATATTCACACAAAATACCTTGGATATTTACGACATGCAAACCAACTCCAAGGTTGCTACCAGTGAGGTAAATCATCAGTCTAGATTGTATACATCTTCTGAATTCATTGAACCTGATTCTTCTTTACTTATTACTCATGTTGATGAAAGTAGTAGGATATGGCACGAAAGGTTTGGAAATTTGAATTTTAGATACATGCAATAGATTAGCAAGCAAATATTAGTTGATGGTCTACCAGAAATCCATTTCTCCAAGGGAGTATGTGAGGGATGTGCTTTCGGAAAACACCCTCATGAGAAATTCGACAAAGGAAAGTCTCGGTGAGATTTTGCACCTTTAGATCTGATCCAAAGTGACATCATGGGTCCTTTTCCACATACATCGATCAGCAAAGTGAGGTTTGTTATCATTTTTGTTGATGATTTCTCAGGTTTTACTTGGATCTACTTTCTCAGGAAAAAATCCGAGGTCTTTCAACGCCTCAAAGATTTCAAAGCTTTGGTTGAGACACAGTCTGAAAAGAAGATCAAAGTCATTTGAACTGATAACGGGGGAGATTATGTGAATAATGAGATTCATAATATTTTCCATGAGGTAGGGATTCAATTGCAACATACAGTTCCCTACATTCCATAGCAAAATGGAGTAGCCGAGCAGAAAAACAGATCTCTAAAGGAGATGGCATCTTTCATGTTGCATGCAAAGTCACTACCACAGAGACTATCAGCTGTAGCACTTAACTGTGCAACATACATCCAAAATAGATCTCCTCATAGATCTATCAAGGATAAGACCCCCTATGAGGCTTGGAGCATCCTCAAACCAGAAGTGGCCCACTTTCGCATTTTTGGCTCACGTGCATGGGCCCGAATTCCCTCTAAAAAGAGGAAGGCACTTGATCGACAAAGAACTAAGTGAATTTTTGTTGGATACCCCGACGGTGTGAAGGGATATTGACTTATTGATCTTTCCTCAGACCGAATCATCATTGAGTGTAGTGTCCAATTCGAGGAAGTGTCTCGCATGTACCTCAATAGTCGCATGCACACACCTTCACTCTTCCACCTGTCTAAGATGATGAGCATGCACATGATGACTCTTATTTAGATGTGAGTTCTGATTTAGAGGACTCAAATGATTCAAATTCAAAGTTAGTACATTCATATGTAGAGTCAGAGCATCCAGATGCATTTGCAGAGCTAGAGCAGAGGCCCAAGTGGGCACAGGCTACTCTTCAGGATGCAGGGGATCTCGTTGGTTATCCAGCCGATACTAGGATGACTCGATCTGATTTCAAGGAGCCTCCTATTTCACTCACTGTCACTGAACCATTTCCTTCTAGGCATATTTTCTTAGTTCGGTCTTCAGATCCACAGTCTTATGGTGAGGCTTCTGGAAATCCCTTTTGGGAATCCGCCATGCAGGAGGAGTACAACTCCCTCCTCGAGAACCAGACTTGGGATCTAATTCCCCTTCCTTCTGGGAGGAAACTTGTCAGATGAAAATGGGTCTACAGGACCAAGAGCGTATTAGATGGATATATCAGCAGATACAAATCCAGGCTTGTCGCCAAAGGCTTTTAGCAAGTTCATGGTATTGACTATGATGAGACCTTCGCTCCAGTAGCGAAGATGGATTCCATTCTATTGGCCCTCACCATTGCGGCAACCAAGGGATGGGAAGTCCATCAGATGGATGTGAAGAATGCATTTCTTCACAGTGATCTCTTTGAGGAGATATACATGGAGCATCCCTAAGGATTTATGTAGAACTCATCTTCGGTCTGTCAACTGAAGAAGTCACTTTATGGCCTCCAGTAGGCTCTGAGGGCATGGTATGCCAATATGGACTCCTACCTGTTGTCACAGAACTTTGTACATTGTAAATCAAACCCGAATGTATACATGCTCAGGATGGTTGATTCACTTATACTTTTAGTTCTGTATGTTGATAATTTGTTGATCACCGGTTGCTTGACTTCAGCGATAGCTGTAGTAAAGAGGATTCTTCATGATAGGTTTTTGATGATAGACATGGGTCCGCTACACTTCTTCCTTGGACTTGAGATCTGTCAGGATGCATCAAGCATCAAACTGTCTCAAGCCAAGTATGCATGAGATCTCCTTGAGAGATTTCACATGATAGACTGCAAGTCTGCTCCGACTCTTTTCCTATCAGGAGTCAAACTTGAGGATGGCAGGGAGACTCCACTGGTTGACAACACACTGTACAGACAGCTAGTGGGGAGCTTATTGTATCTCACACACTCTAGACCAGACCTCTCATATGCAGTTGGCGCAGTTTCCAGGTTCATGCAGGAGTTGCATGAGCTACTTTGGAAAGATGCAAAGCGTTCGATACGTATAGGGCACCATCACCTTTGGGATTCAATATGCAGTAGACTCTACATTAGATCTCATTGGGTTTACTGATTCTGATTGGGTTGGCGATAGCATTGATCGCAAGTCCACATCTGGTTACTCACTTAGTCTTGGTTTTGGGCCTATCTGTTGGTCGAGCAAGAAGCAAGCTACCACTCCTCTATCTTCAGCCGAGGCAGAGTACAGAGGGGTAGTTAACATAACCATTCAGGCTATGTGGCTACAACATTTTCTCACTGAGTTGGGCATTCAGTTTCATCGGTCGATCGTCATCTGGTGTGACAACCAGAGCACTTTGAAGTTCTGTAGAGATCTAGTTCATAGGCAACAGACGAAGCACATAGAGATCCACATGCACTACATCTGAGAATTAGTACATCAGGGGATCATCGACTTATAGTTCTGTCCTTCAGCAGAATAGACGACCAACATTTTCACCAAGACCTTCATTGAGCAGAAATTCCATTCTCTGCGAGGTCGTCTTGGAGTGAAGGACACAGTTGACGAGCAATTATGGTTCTTATTTTTTTTTACATACATTGTACCTTGAGGGGGGGGGTTTCCTATGAGTTTTCCCCTCTTTCCTCACTTTATTTTCAGTGTATCTTTTGTACTTGGGTACCTAACATGGCCTCGTTGCCGGGAACCAATCTTTATTTTCACCATAGTGATGTTCAAGGGGGGTGTTGGAGTTACTTCACACACACCTATGATTTATTTTTCCTAAGGTATTTATTTGTTTATTATTCATTATCTAGTCTCCTATATTTTAGGAGAGAATATTCCACCTGGAGAATATTCTCTTTCAGTTCACACTTCAGTTTGACTAGTTGAGTTGAGTTTAGATGTTGCATTGGGATCATCACCATGCAACATTGGGATCATCACCATGCTAATTCGAACTTACCTTAGTATCATCACCAAATTGGTGCATTAGCCTTGATTCCCTAAGTTAACTCCTCAATACTTTTTGTTCAGTCAGTTAACTAAAGACTAGTTGACTAGTTAACTCAACTAGGTGGTAGTTCACTCTCGTATCTGCCTAAGAGACTAGAATAGGTGGTAGTTCACTCTCGTAACTACTGGTGTGTGTCCATATCACTCTAGACCACCACTATGGTGACTTGGTTCACCCCAAGTCAAACTCATTGAGGTATACAGAGTATATCATGTGTAAATTATTCATTATTCATTACGATTAATGAGAATTATTTCCATTCTTTCTCTCCTTCTTCTTCTTTTCCAATTCTCTCCGCAAATGTGTGTATCATTTTTTAGATAGATCTATTTTGTACAGGTCAACACATTTACATCCTCTCATATCAACAACTCATGGCTCTTCAGATCTCCACGCTTTGCGTGTTTCAAGTTTCAACTTACACCTTCCTCCAGATCTTCCGAGCTACTAACACATACCCTCCTAGATTCAACGGTCTAGATATGCTCGACTCTCCAGCTCTCCTTGCTCTGGGATTTTCAAGCCTTAAATTTTCCTCCTTATGTTCTCACGATATCTGATGGCTCACGCTTGATCAACCAAAGGATTGAGATTCCACCTTGGCATTCCGGGGCTCCGGACTTCAGGAATCTCAAGTTTTAAACCACTCTCCCTCCTGAACATAAAGCCACCAATGACTGCGATTCCTCCTAGTGATCTGACACTTGGTCTTTTCCTCTAGTGATCTGATTGCTCAAATCTATCTTACTGATTGGATGGTCGAGATTCTATTTCGGGGTTCCGGACTCCAGAAATCTCAATTTTCAACTCCAACAACTTCTCTCCTCTGTATGCGAAGTGCTAAAATTCATGCACCTCCTTCTGATCCGAAGATTGTCAATCTTCTTCCCTATGGTCCAATGATCATGGTCATTCTTCCTCCTGAGCTTTTGATATCTCTCCACCTTGAAAATTTATCCACTTTTAAAGGTCCCAAACCTTTGTTCTCCCGACAAATCCATCTTTGGAATCTTGTCAACACTTGTGAAAGTGTTGTCTCTTTTGAGATTTTATCCTTGAAAGGATTTTGATCTCCCACACACACTTTATGTTCTCAGGATTTCGAATAAATCAATTCGAAGGATTTTCTTACAAAGAAAACATTCTTTCCCACCTGGCATTCTTCTATGTTGTTTCTTCGAAGCTTGTTGGCTTCTTGACGCTGTGCACACCTTGCACCTGATCTAAGTTTCTATGATTCTCTTTAAACTTCTTTGAGTCAATCTAAGACTCAGTCGATGCACTCCTTGCATTTGATATGAACACCTTTCATACAAGTATTAGAAGAGAAACTATTGAAACTCAACTAGCTTCGTCACGAACTCATACAATTAATCTCTCGAACAATCATACATGAAAAAGCTAGAATAAATCATACACACAGAATAAAATTCATTCAATCACACATGAAATGAACACAGTCCAAGGATTTGGGACAATTTATGTCTGTTCCATTCATTCATGAAAAAAAAAATACATAGTGTTCTGCTACTCTACTCTGCTCTATTGATCCCTCTATTATGTCTATCTGTTATAATACAATACCGAAAAACTATCTAAGGACGGACTCCATGAGCTCTATCATTTCAAATTCAAAGATATTACCTGCTCTGTCCTATTACAATATCTACTAGTTATTGCTAGATAGAGTTGACACTCCATATATACAGTTTCTTACAGTCCTTCCCGACTTTACAAAGAAGTTACATTTTAAAATGGTGTTTACAAAAATATCTCAACAACCAATTAAATTTTGAGTTAAATGTTCGATTTGAAATTTTGTCATTGTTGAGATGTCATTTGTCTGCCTCCACACATGCAGTGTTGACTTTGAAGGCGATGCTCCTGCATCATACTCCTCTGGTTAAAAAATTTCATGGACTCCTATCTATGAGCTCCTGCACTATCTTTCCATGCTTCAAAATATCAGGTTCTGTGACCCAACTTGCATCTTCCATTGGATGATCTTTCCACTTCACTAAATATTCAGGATATGTCTTCCTCTTGGTTTTCTTTCCATCCCTATGTTCAATAATTTTCTCCATCTTAGGTTTTTTTTCTATGGGCAATTTCTCTTCCCACTAAATTTATTTTTGATCATCTGATTCTCCTTCTTCATCTCTTCTGTAAGGATACAATCCTGCAACATTAAATATCGGTGATATCCCAACATTGTTTGGGATCTCAATCTCATAAGAATTGGCTGCAAATTTTCTGAGAATCCTACATGGTCTTATCTTTTTCATCTTCAATATGTTATACGTTCCCCTTGGAAACCTCTCTTTTCTCAAATGAGATAAAACTTCATCTCCAACTTCGAATTGAACTTCTCTCCTCTTTTTATCAACTCGGCTCTTGCATTTTTGGTTGTTGTCCTGTAGCTATTCTCTGACTCTGTCATGGGGTTTCTTCATTTATTTTGAAAAATCCTCTACTCCAACACTTCTAAACTCATCTTGATTCAAATCTCTCAACTCTATGATCCCTCTTGGTTATATACCATACACAATTTCAAATGGACTTTTTCCTATGCTCTTGTTCACTAAATTGTTGAATGCAAATTTTTCTTGTGCCAAAATCTCATCCCATTGTTGACCTTGCTCAGTCACTAAAATTCTCCATAAGTTTCCAAGACTTATATTTACTACTTTATTTTTTTCATCTATCTGAGGGTGATATGCTAAAATAAAGTACAATTTCATCCCTAGCCTCTTCCATAGAGCCCTCCAAAAGTGTCCTACAAATTTGGTGTCCATGTCTGAAACTATGCTCCTCGGAAATCCATGTAGTCTTACTACTTCTCTGAAAAAAAATTTGGAGATGTGTGTGGCATCACTTGTCTTCTGGCATGGTGTGAAATGTGCCATTTTTTAGAATCTTTCCACCACAACAAATATGAAATCACTCCCTTGTTGAGTTCTATCCAATCCCAAAACAAAATCCATATTGATTCCATCCCATGACCTTTCTGGACTTGGTAATGTCTGATACCAACCAGTGTTTTGTTGTCTTCCTTTTGCATACTGATAATTTTGCATTTGTTCACAAACTTCTTTACTTCTTCTCTCATGATTGGCCAAAAATATGAATTGCTCAGCTGTGCAAATGTCTTATCGTGACCAAAGTGTCCAGCTAAACCTCCACTGTGTTTCTCTTCTAGTAGGTTGTCTCTCATTGAGCACTTCAAAATGCATAATTGGCTCCCTTTGAACAGTAATCCATCTTGGATCAAATATTCAGTCCATGGGCCTCTATCTCCCAATAAAGGAATCTTGCATGCCTCATAAGCCTCTTTGAAATATACATCTTCTTTATACATCTCCTTAAGGTGGTCGAACCCGAAGGTCTCCACCTAGAATTCTTGTACAATCAAACTCCTCTTGCTCAAAGAATCTGTGACTTTGTTAGCAGTTCCAACAATGTGTTTAATAACAAAAGTAAAATTCTGCATAAATTCTACCCATTTTGCATGTTTCTTATTCATCTTTTCTTGCCTAGTAATAAACTGCAAAGCTTGATTATCACTGTACAAGACAAATTATTTCGGAATTAGATAATGCCTCCATTTTTCAAAGATTGAATTACTACATAAAATTCCTCGTCATATGTGGAATAATTTTGCTTGGAATCATTCAGTTTCTCACTGAAACAAGCAAATGGCTTATTCTCCTGACTCAAGACTGCTCCAATATCTAATCCACCTGTGTCGCATCTCACCTAAAATGTTTTTCCAAAATCTGGTAACACCATAATTGGCTTCTCTGTGATTTTCTCCTTCAACACTTTGAAACGTTTTTCATCTTCCTCTGTCCAACTGAAGGACTTGTGTTTCTTCTTCACAATGTCTAGCATGGGTGCGCATATGCCACTGAAATTTCTGATAAATTTTCTATAAAAACTTGCTAACCCATGAAAAATTCTTACCTCAAATATACTGCTCGGTGATGGCCATTCTATGATCGCTCTCACTTTTTCTGGGTCCATCTTCAGTTCATTTGAAGAGATTAGGAAACCCAAATAGATGAGCTCCTTCTTCATAAAATAACTCTTCTTCATATTTATCAACAATTTCTCTTGTTGCAACCTTTCCATCACTGATGTCAAATTTCATAAGTGTTCTTCCTTTGTCTTGCTGAAGATTAGTATGTCATCCAGATATACTATGAAAAATTTGCTTATGAAGTCTTTCAACACTTCATTCATTAACCTCATAAATGTGCTTGGTGAATTTTTCAACCCAAATGGCATGACCAACCATTCAAACAATCCTTCATTTGTCTTAAGTGTTGTTTTCCATACATCTCCCTCTCTCATTCGTATTTGATGATATCCGCTCTTCAAGTCTATCTTGGTAAAATAGCTTGCTCCACTCAAACAATCCATCAAATCATCCATCCTTGGTAAATGGAATCTATATCTAATGGTTATCTTGTTGATGGCTTAGGAATATGTACACATCCTCCATCCCCCATCTTTCTTTGAACTTAATACAGTCGGTACTGCACATGGGCTTAGTCTTTCCTTGACTAACCCTTAATCCAACAACTCCTGTACTTGATTTTTCACTTCCCCATTCTCTCTAGGTGTCAATCTATAAGCTGCTTTGTTTGGTAAACTAGCTCTTGGAATAAGGTCAATATTATGGCTTATATTCCTCATGGGTGGCAATGAGTGTGGTAACTCATCCAAAACTATATCAACAAAGTTTTCTAATAGTTCCTGGATTTCTACAGGCAAGTCTTCTACATAAGTATTCATAAGGATAACCCTAGGCTTCCTCACTACAACAAACTGCATTTCTTTCCTCTTCTTGACTTCATTTAAGATCTCCTTCCCACTCATGATAAGTATTATTGAACTAGCTTCTATCTTTTTCTCTTTGTATTCTATGGGCAACAACATATGTGTTCTACCATTTTTTTCTAGGGTATAGGTATTCTTCCTTCCATCATGAATAACCTTTCAGTCATACTTCCACGACCTCCCTAATAAAATATGACAAACATCCATAGGAATTACATCACACAATATTTCATCCCTATAACCTCCTATTTTAAATTCAACTTGGCATTGTTGACTTACCAAGACTTGATGTCCTTTCGACAACCACGATACCTTGTATGGATTTGGATGTGAAATTGTCTTTAGCTCTAGCTTCTCCACCATCTCCATGGATACTAGATTGTCAGTGCTCCCACTATCTATGATCACCTTGCAAACTCTGTCTTTTGACTTGCAAGCAATTCTGAATAGATTTGTTCGCTGAACTGATTCCTCTGGTTCCTTTTTTGCTTTAAGAAGAATTTTCCTCATCATGAGGTTTCTTCCTCCTTCTACTGCTTCTTTTTCCACATGATTCTCTTCTTCAACAATGTGTGCTTCTCTTCTTATCTCTTTTTGTCAGGACATTCCCAAGATTTATGTCCTTCTTTTCCACAGGTATAGCATTTAACTACGCCTCCTCTCGCTCTTCCTCTTCCTATTCCTCTAGAAAAAGAACCTCTTCCTCCATGTTGTCCTTCCTTAGAACTTCCACCTTTCTCATGGTGACTATTTTGTTTTTCAGCTTCAGGCTTTGAGTTCTAGAACTTCTCTCTGTTGGTTCCCTTGCCTCTGCATGAATTTCCTCTGCTGCTTTGTTGGCTTTGCTTCCTGGCCAATTTTTCTTCAGCTTTCAATGCTACTTGATAAGCATCCTTGACTTTACTAACAGACATCATGTAATGACCCTTTTCTTATTCCTGTAAATAATCTCATAAATAATCTGAAACACTAGCTAAATTATAATTAATTATGATATAACCTTAAATTGATTACAAGTTATTAATTAATTATTTTGGATTATACTTAAGCGGAAATATGATTTAACTCCTTGAGTAAGGGTTAAATGAATGAGTGATTATTAAATAAGATATTAAATGATTAATTATTAAATTAAGGATTAGTGATTAATTGATCATTAATTAAATTAATTGATTAATTATGAATAAAAAGGGGAAAAATAAAATAAATAAATAAAAACATAAATAAGGTAAAGGGGTTACGTATCCCATGAGGGATAACGTAACCCACACGTTAAAGGGGACATTAATTAAAAGATAAGGTAATAAATATGAACTAAATGAAGG
>ML781336.1:1909663-1955281 GCA_009831015.1 Picea engelmannii
GCGGAAGTTCAAGCGAAGATTCAAGCTTAGCATCAGTGACAGGTATTTACAAAATTATGAAGTGTTTACTCAATTTTAAATTGTATGCAAATTATTATGTAGATTTATATTGTTATGCAAAGTGTGTTATGTAAAAATGTTATAATATGCTGGAATAAGCAAATTTTTAGTTTTTTCAAAATTCCGCTCTGTTGTAATTTATAGTAGCTTAAATGAAATCAAGGTTGTTACACATCATGTTGATCTCCTCTTCATTTTCATATCTCATCCCATTGATGTATCTGGTTGTCTTCTCATCTTCATTCTCTTTCTATCCAGCCCTGATGTTCAGTCGGTAAAATTCTTCAATGTACTGCTTCATTGATAAACCCCTCTGCTTCAGTTTTTGCAATCTTCTGTAAATATTGATTTGGTAATCCTTCAGGATAAATTTGGATTTCAACTTAGCTACCATCCTATACCAGTTTTTATTTTTTTTCTTACCATTTCTCTTGCGTTCAGCTTGCAGTTCACCCCACCATAATGCTGCATGACCTTTCAGTCTTGTCACCGGATGCTTCACCATATTGTCTTTTTTGATATCTTTGTAATCAAATTATTTGTCCATAGCAGGTACCCAATCCAACAATTATCCAACTTCCAAACTGCCTTCCTACATAGGTACCTATATTATTGCTTTGGCTACTATCTTTGAAACAACTTTTATTAAGTGATCTTGTGCAGCATTCTATGCTACATTTTCTTCGCCCTTTGCTTATTCTTTGCTCTCAGGTTCACTGACATCACTAGAGTTTGGTTCTCTTCTATGTGTTGTCTCCATGGCATCCAATCTCATTTGGAGTCGCCTCATTTCTTCTTCCATTTTTGCATTCACTCTACACCTTCTAGGTGGCATGATTTCACTACATCACCTTCAAACAAAAATTAAATTTATTTGATACCACAAATGATACCAACTTTCCTCCTTTCTCCTTTTGTCTATTGTCTGCAAACAAACTTAAATAAGCTCTGATACCACTTGATGAAGCCCCCTATTCCCCCATAGCGCTACACAACCTCCTGGTCTTGGATCTTCGATTCTCGATTCTAAAGACTCTTTGGAACCTTAAAGGTCCCCCTCTGTATCTAAACACAAGCCCCCTTGGCTTCTTGGTGCAGGTGTGACAACAACCCTTGACCTTCCCCTTGCACTCTATGTGAAAACTCAGAGTGTCGGCGTTAGCTTCCTTTTCGATAAACCCTCACTCGATGTGACCTATGGCTATGACCATGTGATTGTGGGTGTGGTCACAAGAGGTTTGGATTTAAACCACTTTTGGGCCCGCAATGCTCCTCCAGCCTACACGTGTCCTCCAGACGAAACCACGGTTCAAATTGCGGCCCGCCTTTGATTCCTTAACCTCCCCACAAATTTTGTCCCTGCAATGACATGGGATCATCGATATCATGATCTTGACAATAGGGTACAAATCGACGTTCATATATGTTCCCTTCTTATCTACGGACCAAATTAGCTCTCCTTGAATCAACAGTCGACGCTCTCTTCACAATTCCATATTTCAGGTGTTTGAAATCTCAAACTCAGCTCTCTTCCGTACTCCAACCTTCCAGAACTGGAGAGATATAGACACCTATCTTGTAAATCAGCGACCCTGCCTTCACCTAGGTGTTTGACATTTCAAACTAGATCAACGGTCCAATGACCCCTTCTCGATCAATGGTCAAGATTTCCTCCGAGGATCTGGACTTCTGAGATTTCAAATCTCAAACCTCTTTCTTCCAATGTATTTTACCTGGAGCTTTAGATCTACTGACGCATGTCCTCCGATCCAATGATCGAGGATTACTTTGGGAGTTTACCCGAAGTTAACAGATTTGTGTCATGTCTACACCAAATCCAATGGTCTAGATATTATTCCAGGACTTCGGGTCTCCATGCTCTGGCGATTTCAATTCTCAAACTGAAAACTCACTTCAACTTTTCCCTAGAGTACAAGATCTTTTGACAAGTGTCTCCTCCCAGATCAATGACTCATGGCTCTTTGAATATCCGTGTTTCACGTGTTTCAAGTTTCAACTTTCGCCTTCCTCCAGATATTTCGTGTTGTTGACATGTACCGTCCTGGCTTCAATGGTCCATATATGCTCAACTCTTTGGCTCTCCGTGCTTCGAGAGTTTCAAGTCTAAAATTTTCCTCCTTATGTACTCATGATATATGATGGCTCATGCTTGATCAATCAAACAGTTGATATTCCACCTCATCATTTTGGGGCTCTGGACTTCGAGAATCTTAAGTTTCAAACCTCTCGCCCTCCTGAACTTACAACCACCAACGAATGTGATTCCTCCTGGTGATTTGATGCTTGTTCTTCACCTCTAGTGATCTAACAGCTCAGATCTATCTTACTGATCGGATGGTCGAGATTCTATTCTGGGGTTTTGGACTCCAAGAATCTCAAGTTTCAACTCTGACAGCTTATCTCCTCTGTACGCGAAGTTCTAAAATTTGTGCACCTCCTTCTAATATGATGATTGTCGATATTCTTCCCTATGATCCAACGATCATGGTTGTTCTTCCTCCTGAGCTTTTGATATCTCTCCACCTTGAATATTTATCCACTTTCAATGGTTCCAAAACTTTTCTCTCCTGATGAATCCATCTCTGGATTCTCATCAACACTTGTGAAAGTGTTATCTCTTCTGATCTTCTATCCTTGAAAGTATTTCAATCTCCCATGCACACTTTACGTTCTCAGTATTTCGAATAACTCAATTCAAAGGATTTTCTTGCAAAGAAAACCTTCTCGCTCACCTAGTGTTCTTCGAAGCTTGTTGGTTTCTTGATGTCGTGCACACCTTGTACCTGATCTGAGTTTCTATGATTCTCTCTAAACTTCTTTGAGTCAATCTGAGACTCAGTCGATGCACTCCTTATGTTTGAGATGCACACCTTGCATACAAGTATCAGAAGAGAAACGATTGAAACTCAACCAGCTTCATCACAAACTCATATAGTTAATATCTCGAACAATCATAAATGAACGAACTGGAATAAATCATACACATAGAATAACATTCACTCAATCACACATGAAATGAACATAGTCCAAGGATTTAAGACAATTTTTCCCTGTTCTATTCATTGATAGAAAAAAAATACATAGTTTTTTTGCTACTCTACTCTCCTCTACTGATCCCTCTATTCTATCTATCTGTTACAATACAATATTGAAAAAATATCTAAGGACCGGCTCCATGAGCTCTCTCGTCTTGTTCTGAAATCTATTATTTCAAATTCAAATCCATTACCTACTCTTTCCTATTACAATAACTACTAGTTATTGCTAGATAGAGTCGACACTCCATATTTGCAGTTTCTTACAGTCCTTCCTGACTTTACAAACAGGTTACATTTTAAAATGTTGTTTACAAAAATATCTCAACAACCAATTAAATTATGAGTTAAATGCTTGATGTGAAATTCTTTCATTGTTGAGATTTCATTTGTTTGCCTCCACACGTGCATTGTTGACTTTGAAGGCGATGCTCCTGCATCATACTCCTCTAGTTAAAAAAATTCATGGAATCCTGTCTATGAGCTCCTGCACTATCTTCCCATGCTTCAAAATATCAGGTTTTGTGACCCAACTTGCATCCTCCATTGGATGATCTTTCCACTTCACTAAATATTCAGGATATGTCTTCCTCCTGGTTTTCTTTCCATCCCTCTGTTCAATAATTTTCTCCATCTGAGGTTTTTTTTATTTAGGCAATTTCTCTTCCCACTGAATTTATTTCTAATCATATGATTCTCCTTCTTCATCTCTCCTGTAAGGATACAGGCCTGCAACATTCAATGTTGGCGATATCCCAACATTGTCTGGCAACTCAATCTCATAAGCATTGGCTGTAAATTTTTTGAGAATCCTGCATGGTCCTATCTTTTTCATCTTCAATTTGTTATGTGTTCCCCTTGGAAACCTCTCCTTTCTCAAATGATCTAAGACTTCATCTCCAACTTTGAATTGAACTTCTCTCCTCTTTTGATCAACTTGACTCTTGTATTTCTGGTTATTGTCCTGTAGCTGTTCTCTGACTCTGTCATGGAGTTTCTGCATTTCTTTTGAAAATTCCTCTGCTTCGGCACTTTTGAACTCATCTTGATTAAAATATCTCAACTCTATGATCCCTCTTGGTTGTATACCATACACAAATTCAAATGGAATTTTTCCTGTGCTCCTGTTCACTGAATTGTTGAATGCAAATTCTACTTGTGCCAGAATCTGATCCCATTGTCGACCTTGCTCAATCACTAAAATTCTCCATAAGTTTCTGAGACTTTTGTTTACTACTTCATTTTTTCCATCTATCTGAGGGTGATATGTTGAACTAAAGGATAAGTTCATCCCTAGCCTCTTCCATAGATTCCTCCAAAAGTGTCCTACAAATTTGGTGTCCCTATCTGAAACTACGCTCCTCGGAAATCCATGTAGTATTACTACTTTTCTGAAAAACAAATTGGCAATCTGTGTGGCATCGCTTGTCTTATGGCATGGTATGAAATGTGCCATTTTTTAGAATCTTTCCACCACAAAAAATATGGAATCACTCCCTTTTTGAGTTCTATGCAATCCCAAAAACAATCCCATACTGATTGCATCCCATGACCTTTCTGGAATTGGTAATGTCTGATACCACCGAGTGTTTTGTTGTCTTCCTTTGTCATACTGACAATTTCTGCATTTGTTCCCAAACTTCTTCACTTCTTCTCTCATGATTGGCCAAAAATACGAATTTATCAGCTGTGCAAATGTCTTATTGTGACCAAAGTGTCCAACTAAACCTCCATTGTGTTTCTCTTTCAGTAGGTTGTCTCTCATTGAGCACTTCAGAATGCATAATTGGATCCCTTTGAACAGTAATCCATCCTAGATCAAATATTCAATCCATGGGCCTCTGTCTTGCAATAAAGGATTCTTGCATGCCTCATAAGCCTCTTTTAAATCTGCATCTTCTTTATACATCTCTTTGAGGTGTTCGAACCCCAAGGTCTCCACCTAGAATTCCTATATAATCAAACTCCTCCTCCTCAAAGAATCTGGGACTTTGTTAGCAGTTCCAGCAATGTGTTTGATAACAAAAGTAAAATTCTTCATAAATTCTACCCATTTTTCATGTTTATAATTCATCTTTTCTTGCCTAGTAATAAACTGCAAAGCTTCATTATCACTGTACAAGACAAATTCTTTAGGAATTAGATAATGCCTCCATTTTTTCAAAGCTTTAATTACTGCATAAAATTCCTTGTCATACGTGGAATACTTTTTCTTGGCATCATTCAGTTTCTCACTGAAATAAGAAACTATCTTATTGTCCTGACTCAAGACTGCTCCAATAGCTAATCCACTTGCATTGCATCTCACCTGAAATGTTTTTCCAAAATCTGGTAACACCAGGATTGGCTCCTCTATGATTTTCTCCTTGAACACTTTGAAACTTTTTTCAGCTTCCTCTGTCCAACTGAAGGACTTGTTGTTGTGTCATTTTTGTCACCTAAGTGAGAAAAAGAAGGACACTTACAAGTCCAGTTGGGTTAGTTGGACAAGACAACAGTGAATGCAAGAGTTAGAAACATCAAGCATAGGAAATAAACAAACAACTAAACGAAAAACAATAAAAGAAATTAAACTAGAGTGCATAAGGATATCAGAATAAAAAATAAAAACCATTCATGCCACCAATGGATAGATTGTATTAGTGGGAAAAAAACAATGAGAAATGGAGACTTATAGGTCCCCTCTTCCTCCAAGGGAGGGATCTTGAACCCCCAAATATTGAGCTCTTCTTACAAATAACAAACTAGAAGGAAATGGTGAAGAAATCCAAAGCTCATTCACTCAAGAGGTGATGTGAATAGCTCAATGAAATGTTGCTTGTATGCTCTAATGAGGAAAGAGGTTCCTCCAAGAGAATATAGGTAGCATAACAATACAAATGAATTCTTGGAAATATAGTGCACCCACAGCCTCTTTTTATAGCAAATCCTTGAGGCATTATTCAACCAGTCTTTAGTGTGAACAAGGGGCTCTTTAGGGCACCCTTAGGTCTTTGAACAACACCCCACTTGGATTCAGCTCGAATTTGGGTGTCAAATCGACTTGGGAGATGAAATAGAAGTGGGTGGAAGGATGACCAAAATCATAAATGTGATGTTCTGAGGTATGCATGGATTTTTTCATCCACAGTCGTGCATCGGACGCATGTACGCTTTTCCGGTGTTTTCGACTGGTGCACATATGTGCACTTCCTGTGTATTATGAGCCCATGCTGATTTTATAACTAATTGTATAGTTTTGTTCCCTTTGGAAATGCATTTTTTGGTCCATGGATGAACTAATATGTGTTTGGAGATGTTGGATTCCTGTAACCATTTGCGGACGAAATTTTAGTGATAGAAGATTCCCCTTGATGTATGAGGTTAGGAGCATACGTATAGCCAAAATATATCAATGTTTATTCTACTGAGAGTATTGTTGTAAGAAAGAGTGTTGGTGGGAGTTGCAAGAGAGACCCATTGGAGGGAGAGGGGAACCTGTAGGACCCAAACCCTTCACAAGTTGTGGAAAAATAAAACTGTGTACAAATGAGGCGGGCATGCCCCATGCTCGTGTCATGTAACTAAAAAAATGTATAAGAAAGTAATTGAAACTGTGCGTTGGTGTAGATGACTGTAGTGCCCTCGAGGGCAAGTTGATAATGGCAGATTTCAAGTCTAATGGTGAAAAAACTTTGAAAAGAGGCGATGAAACCTATGAGAAGTGTCGAGGAGTCACAGACATTGATGGACCAACAATGTTCATAGGTCTTCAGAAAATATAAAAACAACTGCAATATTCGCAAAGTAATACCCACCGCAACATGATAAGTGTTGAAGTTGAATGTTATGGGGGTCAACGACAGCAGAGAGAAATTATGGTTCTCTCTGTGCCATCCGAGACTCCTCATCATAAAGGTAATGAGAGTCAATATATTGTCACCTTTCTGGAAATGACGTTGATGTCGACAGAAAGGGAGACATGACTCCAAGAAGAAAAGGGATTCATGAAATATACTAAATAAGATCAGGAAGTGATGAGGAACATGGATGAAGTCCAGAAGTGGTGAGACTCAAGACTTCCCTTGGTTGGAGATATATGTAAAGGATGAGTGGCAGCAACTGTGAAACTGAATCTAGCATCAAGGGGATGACTAGAATTGGGTGAATTGTGTCGAAGACGTGACAATATGGACAAATGCAGAGATCAAAGGTGTATGGACTACAAGATACTCATGGTTTATGGATGATGTCAACAAGGGTAGGAGGAGAAAAATGCCCCAACCAAGGGCAATAGGGGTTGCTTTGCCAAAAAAATAAGGTCTCTAAAGGAGACAATAGAAAGATTTGTAAATGAAAGAAACAAAGGTTTTGTACAATTACCAAAGGAATAAGAATAAGTTGGGATAACTGTGCAGATACAGAAATGGGTTCCCTAGTGCAATATGGCTTGGCTGGTGAGGACACAAGTTTTTTGGAAAATAGGTGGAGGGTGGGGGCCCCATAGGTGGGTTTCTATATTAGGGAAATGAATGGAGGACAATATGCAGATGAGAAAACTGAGGGTGGATGAAATGGAGGGTTAATGATACTGTAGAGACATAGTTAAATGGGAATTGTAATGAGATTGCCTGGGAGTCCATTGTGGGGAATCTAGAAAAATGAGGAGAAGGACCATGTGACTAATTCTCGGGAATGCGAAGACTATTGGGATTCCCATCCATAGGGGATGAAAACAACATGAGTGTCAAAGTGCCATAGGGGACTATAATTGGGACAACTTATATGGGAGAGAGTGCTATCGGTTGATGGTACTGAAAAGGAAGAGGAGGTGTGAGTACTACAGAGCCAGATGGGGGGAGCTAGAGGAAAATATGGGAGGGTATGACAGGGAGATGCAATTGATATTCAGAGGGAATGATTACATGCCAGTGTCGATGATATACCTAAAGGGGTAGCGTTGATGTATGATGACCAAGTAGCTACACACATGAAAATCGAATATCCGACTTGAACAATATCTGAATATAAAGAACATATAATAGTAATTCAATAACTTGTGAATATAAATAGGCGTACTTGGGAAAGATGTAAGAAAAATGCATCCTCTGGGGTCGAGGATGGATGGTGACCCAGGGGATGGGATTGTGTAGGGGGCAGGATCCTAATCCCGTGGTTAAAGACATATCAAAAAATGGACGACTGGAGCTCCTGTAACTGAGCATGGAAGTTTGGAAAAAGGAACTATATATAGTTGTAGGGCCCACAATGCCACCTCATTTGTACCTACTGTCTTAGTGAGTGGACGAGAGGTTTTTAGAGAAGATTTGGAGATTTCAGGAAATTGGGCCGGCTGATCCAGGATTAGCGAGTACCAAGTTAGTGGTCATATCCTCCTGCATAGTAATTAGGATTTCTTTTTTTGGGCAGGGCTGTATGGATGGCCGTATAGGAGGATTTTGTGAGAGTGCCCCCCCAGTGCGCGAGTGATCGAATGATTCATGTGCATGGGTGCACAGTTGTAATTGAAAAAACCATGCATGGGGGTGCCTGAATGGGGAAAATAGGCACGCATTGGGTGTGTGCCTGTTCGAAGAAAAACTGTGCATTCGTGCGCGGCTTTGTTCCAGACAATTGCGCATGTGTGTGCAATTGTGTAGCGAACATGTGTGTTGGAAGGCACATCTATGTGTGTGGTAGGGGTGCATGTGTGTGCCCCTGTATCACTGACAGTCGCACATGAGTGCGCAACTATGGGATGAACAGGAGCACATATGTGCACGCCTATGGGGAAAACAACTATGACCTTGAGGTAAAGATGAGGGGTGTAAAAACTTATATTTTTTGGAGATTTTGGTGTTTTGATGGGTTGTGATGGTTGATCAAGTACTATATATGTGGATGCAGGTGACTAGTTGATGATGCCATTCCACTGGAGGGAGAGGGATTGGGAATGCCTAAGAGAGGCGGTGAGAGATGAGATGTCAGCTGTATGGGGCCCTTTGGCAACATGTGGGTTGCTAAAGTTTTTTGAGTGTTCACTGGTGCGGGCATAGGAGTATATACTACAGTTCTTGATATCGATGTGGAGCCCAAATCTGTAGTGCTTCATTGTGTGAGGTGATCATCTCGCATTCTCTACGATAGACGATGTGTATTTTTTGATTGGGCTCCCTTTTCGAGGAACCCTACTACCGAATGAGCCCTTGTTACCTGAGGATGGATAGTTGGCTATCCTAGCCCGGACCTATTGTTCGGGAGAGGACTTCATGTCAGGCTCCATGGTGAGGATTGGGGCGATGGGCACCCTTGTGAATCGTTGCATTTCATCAATGGTTGTGAGGTTTTATGGATCTCTCGCTACTCAGCGGATCAGTGGTGGTTAGCTAAGAATCATGCAGAGGGCAATAAGTGGTGAGCACTTTGCCTGGGGGTTGATGTTACATGCCAAGATGGTGGGGAAACTCAACAAGTGTCAAGCTATGGACTCAGGGGAATTTTCCTTTGGGTCGATATTGGTGGCTTGGTTTTTGGAGAGGGTGTCTATGTTGCGCCCGAGAGTTTTGTTGGATGCACCGGGTGTGCGAGAGTCGCGACTAAGGTGGTGGGAAAAAAATTTGGTTTTTCATTGGGGTGGGGAGGGTGGTCATTACTTTACAGCTGAGGCAGCATGGGTGTCATGTCATATGCCACATATCATACTCTGGTACCCATATAGTGGGGTGGACTTCCAGTAGGACCCAAATATGGTGCTACCCCCTAGAGAGGTATTCGACCGTAAAGGTATGTTTATTTATTTGATGGTTTGATTTTTAGATAATATAGAATATGTTTTATGTATGGATGAATGTTGATGCTATAATTTGTGTGTTGTGTGTGCATATGTGGGACCTCATGGGCGGGAGGTTGAGTTGGTCAGAGCATCAACTCATTAGGGGCCCATGAGACCACCACGGGGGGAGACATAGGTGGGGGAGAGACGATGGCGAGACGAGTCTGGTGTGAGGTTGGCTGATGATGAGAGAGTGGGCAAGAGATGTCATTATGATGACCCCGATGCAGGGCCGTCACATGTTCCTCTGGTGGGGGCCGACGAAGAGTTTGAGTGTTTTTGCCACCGATTGGAGGTGGTATTACAAGGAGTGCTTGAGGGCATGTGGACTCAGATCTAGGACAAGGAAGTTTTGGAGTAGTGTGTGGGACTTCCGGTAGAGTCGCAGACCTTGATCCGCAGAGAAGCTGTAGCGGGGGTGATGATGACGGGGCGGTTGCCCCCAGGGCTCGAGGGACCCCTAGCTAGTGGTGTACCTCCTCCAGAGAGAGGACCTGGTCATGGAGCTCTAGAGGCACCATGAGTGCCTCTGTATATGTATTTTTGTATTTATATAGGCTTGCGAGCCCATTTTGTATATGGTGTTGTGACACTGATTTTGTACTTGTACGGGTGAGGTGGTTCACCTTCCTACAGATGTTGTACTACATTTTGTAAACATTGATGGCATATTGATCGATATATATATATATATATATATATATATATATATATATATATATAGATATATATATATATGGATATACATTTTGGATCTATATGATGTTCACATGTGATGATGATTTGTAATTATTTTTATGATGTCTAATCTATATGTTGTGACTGACTTTTGATGGTTTATGTATGGGTAATGGTATCTTGATGTGATAAATTCCAATCTAACACTAGGTTAGCCATATTATCTGTTATTTTATTGAATTGTCTTGGAATATGTATAAATGTGATTGAATCAAAATGTAGAGATAAAATCTTAACATGCAGGTATTTGCAGAAGAGGCAAGGATCGCGGACATGGTACAGATTGTTGAGCTGAAGGACAATGAGTTGGGAATCTAGTAAGACACTAAGGTGACGAATATGGCAGTGACTGGCCTCGGAAAGGAGGCTAATGATGGTTGTGTATTCTGCTTGTTTGTTGGTTGTTGAGCCCAAACATATGCCACTAGAGTGGAGCAGTTCATGTGAGGGGGAATAGAGGGCCCAAGCGGCCGAATAAAGATTCTGTGTCCATCGACTAGCTCTGTTGGTCTAATCGATGTGATAGGATGATGGAGGAGGCATATGTCAAGGACATAAATGGTAGATTAGATGCAAGGCATGGAGGGAAAAAAAAGAAGATTAAAAACGCTACAAAACGTGTATAAAAATAAAAATCCTTGTGTAGATGGCTACACTCAGGCGTAAAATTTCTTTAAGTACAACCCGTTGATGGGTTCTTTGAGAGGGTGGTTGTCGGGGGAGGCCAGGATGTATGCACCTTTAGTGAGGAAATGTTGGATGATGTAAGGTCCATGCCATAATGACTCAAATTTTCCATGGCTGAGGGTATTGTGAGCGATATCGTAAGAAAGGATGAGGTCATGAAGTCTATGCCCCATTTGCAAAAGGGGCCAATAGTAATGATTGGGTGTAGAAGAGAAGGTGGTGCTTGCACTTTGTTGGCATATATCCGACATTTGTCACATCACTTCACAGCATGGATGTAATTTTGAAACAATGTGGGCCAAAAGTAGCTTTCTTGAATGATTTTCTGGGTAGTGGACATCCCTGAGAGGTGGCCAACACAGGCTCTATTGTGGTAGTCATTCAAGACTCTATCAGCTTTGTCGATGGTCAAAAATTGAAGAAGTATGGTGTCGACCCATAGTCGATATAAGATATCACCGATAAGGAGGTAGCGGGGGACCTGGTGGCGAATATGTCGACGATCGTCCCAGCATAGGTGGTTTTCAAACTTCTGTGTTTGGAGGTAGACAAGGAGATCGTCGTACCAAGGATCATCCAAGGCGATGTGTTGGGTCACAAAAATATGACACTTTATTCATCTTTCATATACCATTTGTCGCCTATTTCCATTTCATTCTTCCATAAAACCATAATTATCATCACTTTCATAAAAACATATGGGTTTACATTTCCATTTTCCAAATTATTTATTTTGAGTATTTTTAAGAGAATTTGTGACTAAATATTAGAAAATTAACATATTTTCATTATATCTCAAAGTTGGATGAGTTTTGTGATGACTACAGGCATATTTGAAGATTTTCACAAAGTCAAAAATCACCACCTAGCTTCAAATTCGAATTTCATCTTCAAGCTTTGATTTGGAGATAATCATTCAAGCTAACTTCAAGGAGAATATCATGGATAGAATATCTTATCTAAGATATTTGTGGAGGATTTGAAGGGATAGGTAGAGAGAAAACTGGATCTGTAATTATGAGTTTGTTATCTTTATTCATGTATAAATAAGCGGGTTCTCTCCTCATTTGAGGAGGAGGTCTCTCTCTAGAATAGAGAATAGAAGAATAGAATGATTGAGCTTTGATTCATAGTCTTGTAGTTTTGAGATAGTGATTTTCATTATTTGTCATGTATTGGATTGTTTTAATGCAAGATTTTACTTTCTCATAGTGGTTTGTCATTTACCTTTTTGTCGTGTGTTGTTGTAGATGTTTTTTAAAATTCTTTCATTAGATTTAATTTACGCACTTTCATGTTTTCATGGATTAATTCTAGATTTCATGCTTTCGTATTTAGATTAATTTTTTTCTTTCATAGTTAGATTATGTCTCATTTGATTTCGTAGATTTAGTTTTAATCTCAAGTTTATGTAACATTAGGATAGTTTCCTTTCATAGACTAGTTGCATATTTTGTGCTTTCTTAGATTTAGATTCAACGACAGTAGTTTAACATGTTTATTTTCAATCATTAGCATAGATTAGAAATCCTTTTACCCTGCATATACTTTGCCTACATCTCATAAGATTACGACTCCGGATTGATAATTTATGTCGCAATTACTATCAAGGCATTGTTGTTTGGTGGTTTTTGCTTTGCATAAAATACATCATCGACGCCATTTGTGAATGTGGTCAGCGATATGTGTGGCTGAGGTTTGTTTAAAATCAGAGAGTAGTTCAAGACCATTGTCATGGTGGATTGTTAATTGAGAGAATGTCAAAAATGCTTTGGCCAAAGATTCAAAAGTCGCATGGGACCCTGATTTTTCGTTTACATACCACTTGGATGATGGGCCAATGAGTGTGCATTGGAATAACCATAATCAGATGGAGTAGTCCATGATGATGTTTGAAGAGAACCATAAGTGGAAGGTCATGACATGGTTGGCAGGGTCGTCTCCTACCTTTCCTTCAAACTTGGGTATGTCTGAAGGTAGTTTGGTAGGCATTGCAGGCCATGTGGGGTCATGCAATATAGGATCATTTGTGAGCTTTCTTAGATCCAATATGTTGAGAGAAACCAAGTATGTCATTTGGAGTGGTTGTGGAGGGTTAATTCTAGCCATGGTGTGAGTGGTGTGTGTACCTAACCGGTGAGGGGGGTTAGGTGGGGTGGTACTTACCCCTTGGGAAGAAGTTTTCTCCCCGCTTCTGTGTAAAGGAGAGTGAGTGGACCATTGACCTTGGGAAGTGGACCCAAGTAAAGTAGAACCAATAAAAGATGATCCCAATACAGTAGCACTCACAAGGGTGTGGGAAGGTGCATCCAATGAGTTGGCAAGACTAGGAACTCCTCCTAGAATATGACAGAGATTTAGAAAGTGTTTGGAATGATGGTGATTATGTGGGTCCCCTATGATGTACAACTAGAAAAGTGGATGTGTGCAAATGGTGATGAGAGAAATAAATCCAAAAGAGTCTTTGTTTATAATTTTTGGACCTTCACAATATATCTCACGATCGTTTGTAATCACAAGAGCATCATACATAAATCAATTGACAAAGAAACATACATGTGTCTAGGTATTTTTTGTCCACGTGGGAGAACAAAGAAAACAAATGCTCCTTTCCTAAAAGACATAACATCCTTCCCCTCAAATAGCACTGGACTTTCCAATAGCACTCAACAGTGGGGTCTCAAGCCACCGAAAGAGGCACTAGTGAAGGATGAAATAATCAGTTATAATGAGGGGTAGAGGGTGCATATCCTGAAAGAGCTGGCGATATTTCCTAATAGCCACACAAAATCTGATCAAGGTGCAATTGCAGTCCACAATTACCACCTGGGTAGATGTCCTAAAATTTGGTCACTAGGTACCTCGGTCAAAGTGAAACATTTAGATTTTCGGCCTCAGAAATGGGTCACGGGCTGGATCCCGTCCAAGAGGTGGGTGACTCAAAGGGGGATGCATAGAACAACTAGACCTCGGCCTTCGACCCTTCATGGGTATCTCCCTGCCTTATGGTGTAGGAACACTTGACTTGGAGGATTTAAAAGTTCCCTATTTGTCAACTTCTACTGTTTGAAGATGTGAGAACCAAATATCATGAAATTATTTGGATGCCTATTCCCGAGATCTTACCTAGACTAAAAAATTTCTTTTGGCACCTCCTGTGGAGGAAAACTTAGTGAGTTTTTAGAAAAAATTTAGATGTGGTTGTTTTGAGAGATTTGGGGTGTGAACCAATCTCATTGAAATTAAGTGGGAGTGGATAGTTTCGTCAAGAAAAGGGTGGGGCATTCCAGAATCCCTTTGGAGGAAAACTACTTCTACCTCCATGATTCTATATGAAACTATGTGAGTGAATACTGACTTTGTGTTTGAATAAGTGAAAGTGTGACAAATTTTTAATAAGTTAGGTGTCACCTTGTTGCATGTGGACTTTGTGTGGTCCTTACAAGTCTTGATTACCTAATTTACTAAATGTCAATGGTATAACCTTGCGGAATTTTAAAGTCCCTAGAGAACTAGCATGTCAACATGTGGGTCCTTACTAATCCTTTAACTCCCTAGTGTGATTTAATCTAATAAAGCTTCACAAAACTATCCTATATTGTGGACATGTGGGCATTTATGGGCCCATTACAAAACCTTTAAACTTCCCTAGTGATGTAATCTAAGAAAGTAAATTCAAAACCATCCTATCTTTGTAGCATGTGGGCATGTATTGGCCCTTAAAAATTTAAGATGTGTTTGAAAAACAAACTAAGAGGAGTCTCTAGGGGGTTGTTTCCCTCTCCTAAAGATTTTGTCTTTAAGGGAGATCAAATTTTCCCTCAAATGTTTTTCTAATTCTCAAGATCGCTCTATGGCATGAGAGAAGAGCATACTCAATGATTGACATTCAACTTATGGTCCCAATGAAAATTTTATTTATATGTGATATAGAATGATTCCAACTTAACTTTAATCAAAGCAAGCCATCCATGTGGCAAAATGAAAGAAAAAAGATGATAAATATGGATTTTAACCCCCTAAGTGCCTATGTTTTGACTAACCCTTCATGTGGAGAGGGAATACAAGTGTGGTGCATATTACAATTTGCATAGAATCAAGCTTAAGAAGGCTACGGGCCTTCAACATATCACAAAAACCCTTACAATGTGTGAATTTCTGGACAAATGTGCGGGTCAGAGAGTAGATAGAGGTGCATGTGGTGCCAATGCGCAAATAAAACATGATTTGTTGGTGCAAGTGCGTAGAATTCACTGAGAAACACAGAGAGTTGGGTGCACATGCTCGGAAGACGCGCTTGTGGGTTAAAAAACCCATGCACTTTTTGTTACATGGGCAGGGAGAAAATTTCGGATGAAATTTTCTCAGCTCAGCTCTGAATTTAGCTTCTTGTAGGCAGGCTTGGGCTTATTATGGTTCCTGCAAGTTAAATAAACCAAAAAGAAGTGTTGAAATAACCCAAATGGGGGGGAAATTGATACCTATCCCCAACAAAGTTGCCAATCTGTTGTGTCCTTTTCATCACCTAAGTGAGAAAAAGAAGGACACTTACAAGTCTAGTTGGGTTAGCTGGACAAGACAACAGTGAATACAAGAGTTAGAAACATCAAGAATAGGAAATAAACAAACAACTAAACTAAAAATAGTAAAATAAACTAAACTAGAGTGCATAAGGATATCATAATAAAAAAATAAACACCATTCATGCCACCAATGGATAGATTGTATTAGTAGGAAAACACCAAAGAGAAAGTGAGACGTATGGGTCCCCTCTTCCTTCAAGAGAGGGCTCTTGAACCCACCAAGATTGAGATATTCTGACAAATAGAAAACTAGAAGGAAATGGTGAATAAATCTAAAGCTCATTCACTGAAGAGGTGATGTGAATAACACAATGAAATGATGCTTATATGCTCTAATGAGGAAAGAGGTTCCTCCAAGAGAATATAGGCAACATAACAATACAAATGAATTCTTGGAAATATAGTGCACCCATGGCCTCTTTTTATAGAAAAAATTTGAGGCATTATTCAACCAGTCTTTAGTGTGAACAAGGGGCTTGTTACGACACCCTTAGGTCTTTGACTAGCCCCGCACTTAGATTCAGCTCGGATTTGGGTGTCAAATTGACTTGGGAGATGAACCAAAAGTGGGTGGAAGGCCGACCAAAATCATAAATGCATCGTTCTGAGGTATGCACATCTTTTTCCATCCACAGTCGTGCATCAATCACATGTGCGCTTTTCTGGCATTTTCGATTGGTGCACATGCATGTGCTTCCTTTTTATTCTGAGCGCATGCTAATTTTATAACCAATTGTATAGTTTTATGCCTTTTGTAAATGCATTTTTTGGGCCATGGATGAACTAATAGTTGTTTGGAGATGCTGAATTCCTATAACCATTTGTGGACAAAATTTTAGTGATAACACTTGTGTTTCTTCTTCATAGTGTCCAACATGGGTGCACATATGCCACTAAAATTTATGATAAATTTTCTATAAAAACTCGCTAACCCACAAAAAATTCTTACCTCAAATATATTGCTCAGTGACAGCCATTCTCTGATCACTCTCACTTTTTTTGGGTCCATATTCAATTCATTTGAAGAGATTACGAAACCCAAATATATGAGCTCATTCTTCATAAAAGAAATCTTCTTCAGATTAATCAACATTTTCTCTTGCTGCAACCTTTCCATCACTGATGTCAAATGTCTTAAGTGTTCTTCCTTTGTCTTGTTGAATATTAGTATGTCATCCAAATATACTATGACAAATTTGCCTATGAAGTCTTTCAAGACTTCATTCAATAACCTCATAAATGTGCTTGGTGCATTTGTCAACCCAAATGGCATGACTAGCCATTCAACCAATTCTTCATTTGTCTTGAATGTTGTTTTCCATTCATCTCCCTCTCTCATTCGTATTTGATGATATCTTCTCTTCAAGTCTATCCTAGAAAAATATCTTGCTCCACTAAAACAATCCATCAAATCATCCATCCTCAGTAAAGGAAATATGTATCTAATGGTTATCTTGTTGATGGCTCAGGAATCTATACACATCCTCCATCCCCCATATTTATTTAGACTTAATACAGTCGGTACTGCACATGGGCTTAGTCTTTCCCTGACTAACCCTTTATCCAACAACTCTTGGACTTGATTTTTGACATCCTCATTCTCTATAGGTGTCAACCTATAAGCTTCTTTGTTTGGTAAACTAACTCCTAGAATAAGGTCAATATGATGGATTATACTCCTCATGAGTGGCAATGAGTGTGGTAACTCATCCATGACTATATCAGCAAAGTTTTCTAATAGTTCATGGATTTCTACAGGCAAGTCTTATGCAGAAGTATTCGTAAGGATAACCCTAGGCTTCCTCACTATAACAAACTACATTTCTTTCTTCTTCTTGACTTCATTTAAGAGCTTCTTCCCACTCATGAGAAGTATGCTTGAACTAGCTTCTATCTTTTTCTCTTTGTCTTCTATGGGTAACAAAATATGTGTTCTACCATTTTTCTCTAGGGTATAGGTATTCTTCCTTCCATCATGAATAATGTTTCAGTCATACTACCACATCCTTCCCAATAAAATATGACAAACATCCATAGGAATTACATCGCACAATATTTCATCCCTATAACCTCCTATTTTAAATTCAACTTGGAATTGTTGACTTACCAAGACTTGATGTCATTTCTGCAACCATGGTACCTTGTATGGCTTTGGATGTGTAATTGTCTTTATCTCTAGATTCTCCACCATATCCATGGATATTATATTTCTAGTGCTCCCACTGTCTATGATCACCTTGCAAATTATGTCGCTGAACTGGTTCCTTTGGTTCCTTTTCTGGTTTAAGAAGAACTTTCCTCATTATGAGGTTTATTCCTCCTTCTACTGCTTCTACTTCCACATGCTTTTGTGCTTCAACAATGTGTGCTTCTCCACCTTCTCTCTTTCTGTCAGGACATTCCCAAGATTTATGTCCTTCTTTTCCATAGGTATAGCATTTAACTACGCCTCCTTTGGCTCTTCATCTTCCTCTTCCTCTTCCTATGGAAAAATAACCTCTTCCTCCATGTTGTCCTTCCTTATCACTTCCACCTTTCTCATGGTTACTATGTTGTTTGTAAAATTAAGGCTTCAACTTCTGGAACTTCTCTCTGTTGGTTCCCTTTCCTCTACTTGAATTTCCTCCTCTGCTTCGTTGGCTTTGTTTCCTGACCAATTTTTCTTCAACTTTCAAGGCTTATTGATAAGAATCCTCAACTTTACTGACAGATATCATGTTGATCTCATCTTGGATTTCATATCTCAACCTATTGATGTAACTAGATATATTCTCATCTTCATTCTCTTTATGTCCAGCCTTGATGTTCAGTTGGTAAAATTCTTCAGTGTAATTCTTCACTGATAAGCCCCTCTTCTTCAGGTTCTACAATCTTCTGTAAAGATTGATTTGGTAATCCTTCGGGATAAATTTGGCTTTCAACTTAGCTACCATCCTATACGATTTTTTAATTTTCTTCTTACCATTTCTCCTGCGTTCAGCTTACAGTTCATCCCACCATAACGCTGCATGAACCTTTAGTCTTTTCACTACATGATTCACCATCTTGTCTTCTTTGATATCTTCGTAATCAAAGTATTTGTCCATAGCACATACCAAATCCAACAATTCTTCAACTTCCAAATTGCCTTCATACATAGGTACCTCTATTATGTCTCTGGATCCTATCTTTGAAACAACTTTTATTAAGCGATCTTGTGCAGCATCCTCTGCTACATTTTCTTCACCCTCTACTTCTTCTTCGCTCTCATCTTCATTGACATCATGAGCATCTGGTGCTCTTCTCTGTGTTGTCTCCATGGCATCTAATATCATTCGAAGTCGCCTCATTTATTCTTCCATTTCTGCATTCGCTCTGTGCCTTATGGGTGGCATGATTTCACTGCGTCACCTTCAAACATAAATTAAATTTATTTGATACCACAAATGATATCAACTTTCCTCCTTTCTCCTTTTTTCTGTTGTCTGCAAACAAACGTAATCATATCTGATACCACCTGATGCAGCCCCCCTACTCCCTGGTAGGGCTACACGACCTCCCAGTCTTGGTTCTTTGATTCTCAAGTTTGAAAAATCTATGGAACCTTAAAGGTCCCCCTCTATATGTAAACATAGGCCCCCTCGGCTTCTTGGTGTAGGTCTGACAACAACCCGCGACCTTCCCCTTGCGCTCTGTGTGAAAAATCAGAGTGTCAGCGTTAGCTCCCCTTTGGATAAGCCCTCACTGGATGTGACCTAGGATTATGACCACATGATTGTGGGTGCCGTCACAAGTGGTTTGGATTTAAAACACTTTTGTGTTGGGTATGTGTTATATTCTTTGCACAAGTAGTAGTGTCTAAGCACCTGTGCCGGGCGCACAGGGGGGTAAGAGGGGGGGCCGCTAGGCCCCCCCTCGGGGGGTGCAAGAGGGTGGAGCCCCCTGCACGAGGGTTCAGGGGCAGCGCCCCCGAAAAAAAATTTTAGGCCGACATATTTTCGCCAGTTTTGGGCTGACATATTTTCGCCGGGCCGACATATTTCCGGGACAACATATTTCTGGGACCACATGATATTAGGTGGTTTTTCGGCACATGGTTTTTTGCCGATGGTTTTCTATTTATGGTTAAGGAATTAGGGTTTTGGACTAATCCAGGTCATTGGGTTAGGGTTTTGGATGCTGCTGGCTCCTATATGTATATTGTATTGTAAACAATGTAACATAATGTGTATCAATATAATATATGCTGGTTTTCCTGGTTTGGGTTTCCAGGTGAAAAATCTCTGTGTAATGTTTGTATTTGCCATTGTATCTTTTCTGTTCTTTTCTGAATATCAGTTTGCAGTAGATATTGTACAAGGTTAGAATTTACATTTTGGGCCTGCAATGCTCCTCCAGCCTACACGTGTCCTCTAGATGAAACCACGGTTCAAATTGTGTCCTGCCTTCGATTCCTTAACCTCCTCACAACGTTTGTCCCCGCAATGACACAGGATCGTCAATCTCATGATATTGATGATAGAGTCCAAATTGACATTCAGATTTGTTCCCTTCTTATCTATGGACCAAATCAACTCTCATTGAATCAACGACCAAGGCTCTCTTCACAATTCCAGAATATCGTAGTTTGAAATCTCAAACTCAACTCTCTTTTGTACTCCAACCTTCTGGAACTGGTGATCTACGGACACCTGTCCCATAAATCAATAGCCCTGCCTTCACCTGGGTGTTTGACCTTTCAAACTAGATCAAAAATCCAGCGACCCCTTCTTGATCGATGGTCGAGATTTCCTCCGGGGCTTTGGAATTATAATATTTCAAATCTCAAACCTCTTTCCTCCAATTTCTTTCACCTAGAGCTTAAGATCCACTGACATGTGTCCTTTGATCCAATGATCGAGGATTACTTTGGGATTTTACCCGTAGTTAACACATTTGCACCATGTCTACCCTAAATCTAATGGTCTAGATATTATTCTGGGACTTCGGGTCTCCACACTTTAGTGATTTCAATTCTCAAACTGAAAACTCACTTATGGTTTTCCCCAGAGTATGAAATCTGTTGACAAGTGTATCCTCCCATATCAATGGCTCATGACTCTTCGACTCTCTGCACTTCACATGTTTCAAGTTTTAACTTCTACCTTCTCCAGATATTCTGAGTAGCTGACATGTATCGTCTTGGCTTCAATGGTCCAGATATTCTCGACTCTCCGGCTCTCCGTGCTCCGGGAGTTTCATGTCTCAAACTTGTCTCCTTATGTGATCGTGATATCTGACAGCTCATGCTTCATCAATCAAATGACTGAGATTCCACCTCATCATTTCGGGGATCTGGACTTCAGGAATCTCAAGTTTCAAACCGATCTCCCTCCTGAACTTACAACCACCAACGAATTTGATTCCTCCTAGCGATCCGACGCTTGGTCTTCACCTCCAGTGATTTGATGACTTAGATATATCTTACCGATCAGATGGTTGAGATTCTATTCCAGGGTTCTGGACTCCAAGAATCTCAATTTTCAACTCTGACATCTTATGTCCTCTGTACACAAAGTGCTAAAATTCGTGCACCTCCTTCTGATCCGATGATTGTCGATCTTCTTCCCTATGATCCAATGATCATGGTCATTCTTCCTCTTAAGCTTCTAATATCTCTCTACCTTGAATATTTATCCACTTTCAAAGGTTCCAAACCTTTTTTCTCCCGATGAATCCATCTTTGGAATATCATCAACACTTGTGAAAGTGTTACCTCTTCTAAGCCTCTATCCTTGAAAGGATTTCGATCTCCCACGCACACTTTACATTCTCAAGATTTCAAATAAATCAGTTCGAAGAATTTTCTTGCAAAGAAAACCTTCTCACCCACTTGGAGTTCTTCTATGTTGGTTCTTTGAATCTTGTTGGCTTCTTGACACTGTGCATACCTTGCACCTGATTTGAATTTCTATGATTCTCTCTGAACTTCTCTGAGTCAATATGAGACTCAGTTGACACACTCCTTGTGTTCGAGATTCACACCTTGCATACAAGTATCAGAAGAGAAATGATTGAAACTCAACTAGCTTCATCACGAACTCATATAGTTAATCTCTTGAACAATCGTACATGAACGAACTGGAATAAATCATACACATAGAATAACATTCATTCAATCACACATGAAATGAACACAGTCCAAGGATTTGGGAAAATTTTTGTCTGTTCTATTCATTCATGAAAAACAAAATACATAGTGTTCCTGCTACTCTATTATGCTCTATTGATACATCTATTCTATTTATCTATTACAATACAATACTGAAAAACTATCTAAGGACCGACTCCACAAACTCTCTCATATTGTTCTCAAATCTATCATTTCAAATTCAAAGCTATTACCTACGCTATCCTATTACAATAGCTACTAGTTCTTGCTAGATAGAGTCAACACTCCATATCGGTAGTTTCTTACAGTCCTTCCCAACTTTACGAACAAGTTACATTTTAAAATGTTGTTTACAAAAATATCTCAACAACCATTTAAATTCCGAGTTAAATGCTCGATTTGAAATTATCTCATTAATGAGATGTCATTCGTCTGCCTCCATGCGTGCATTGTTGACTTTGAAGGCGATGCTCCTACATCATACTCCCCTAGTTAAAAAAATTCAGGGGCTCCTATCTATGAGATCCTTCACTGTCTTCCCATGCTTCAAAATATCAGGTTATGTGACCCAACTTGCATCTTCCATTGGATGATTTTTCCACTTCACTAAATATTCAGTATATGTCTTCCTTCTAGTTTTCTTTCCATCCCTTTATTCAATAAATTTCTCCATCTAAGGTTTTACTGCTGTAGGAAATTTCTCTTCCCACTGAATTTCTTTCTGATCATCTGATTCTCCTGCTTCATCTCTCCTGTAAGGATACAGGTCTACAACATTGAATATCGGTGATATCCTAACATTGTCTAGCAACTCAATCTCATAAGCATTGGCTGCGAATTTTGTGAGGATCTTGTATGGTCCCATCTTTTTCATCTTCAATTTGTTATACATTCCCCTTGGAAACCTCTCTTTTCTCAAATGAGCTAAAACTTCATCTCCAACTTCGAATTGAATTTCTCTCCTCTTTTGATCAACTCAACTCTTGTATTTCTAGTTGTTATCCTGTAGCTGTTCTCTGACTCTGTCATGGAGTTTCTGCATTTTTTTTTGCAAAATCCTCTGCTCCAGCACTTCTGAACTCATCTTAATTCAAATATATCAACTTTGTGATCCCTCTTGGCTGTATACCATATAAAATTTCAAATGGACTTTTTCCTATGCTCCTGTTCACTGAATTTTTGAATGCAAATTCTTCTTGTGCCAGAATCTGATGCCATTGTCGACCTTGCTCAGTGACTAAAATTCTCAATAAGTTTATGAGACTTATGTTTACTACTTTATTTTTTCCATCTGTCTGAGGGTGATATGATGAACTAAAGGATAAGTTCAACCTTAGCCTCTTCCATAGAGTCCTCCAAAAGTTTCGTACAAATTTGGTGTCCCTGTCTGGAACTATGCTCCTTGACAATCCATGTAGTCTTACTACTTCTCTGGAAAAAAAATTGGCGATGTGTGTGGCATCACTTGTCTTATGGCATGGTATGAAATGTGCCATTTTTTAGAATCTATACACCACAACAAATATGGAATCGCTCCCTTTTTGATTTCGAGGCAATCCTAAAACAAAATCCATATTGATTGCATCCCACGACCTTTCTGGAATTGCTAATGATTGATACAACCCAGTGTTCTATTGTCTTCCTTTTGCATACTCACAAATTTTGCATTTGTTCACAAACTTCTTCACTTCTTCTCTCATGCTCTTCCAAAAATACGAATTACTCAGTTGTGCAAATGTCTTATCGTGACCAAAGTGTCCAGCTAAACCTCCATTGTGTTTCTCTTTCAGTAGGTTGTAAATCATTGAGCACTTTGGAATGCATAATTGGCTCCCTTTGAGAAGTAATCCATCCTAGATCAAATATTCAATCCATGAGCTTTTGTCTCCCAATAAAGAATTCTTGCATGCCTCATAAGCCGCTTTGAAATCTGCATCTTCTTTATACATGTCCTTGAGGTGTTCAAACCCCAAGGTCTCCACCTGGAATTCATGTACAATCAAACTCCTCTTGCTCAAATCATCTATGACTTTGTTAGAAGTTCCAGAAATGTGTTTGATAACAAAAGTAAAATTCTGCATAAATTCTACCCATTTTTCATGTTTCTGATTCAACTTTTCTTGCCTAGTAATAAACTGCAAAGCTTGATTATCACTGTACAAGACAAATTCTTTAGGAATTAGATAATGCCTCCATTTTTTCAAAGCTTGAATTACTGCATAAAATTCCTTGTCATATGTGGAATACATTTGGTTGGCAACTAGATTATTGTTCTGACTCAAGACTACTCCAATAGCTAATCTACTTACGTCGCATCTCACCTGAAATGATTTTCCAAAATCTGGTAACACCAGAATTGGTTGCTCTATGATTTTCTCCTTCAACACTTTGAAACTTTTTTTAGATTCCTCTATCCAACTGAAGGAATTATGTTTCTTCTTCATAGTGTCCAGCACGGGTGCACATATGCCACTGAAATGTCTAATAAATTTTCTATAAAAAATCGCTAACCCATGAAAAATTCTTACCTCAAATATATTGCTCAGTGACATCCATTGTCTTATCGCTCTCACTTTTTATGGGTCCATCTTCAATTCATTTGAATATATTACGAAACCCAAATATATGAGCTCCTTCTTCATAAAAGAACTCTTCTTCATATTTATTAGCAATTTCTCATGCTGCAACCTTTCCATCACTTATGTCAAATGTCTTAAGTGTTCTTCATTTGTCTTGTTGAAGATTAGTATGTCATCCAAATATACTATGACAAATTTGCCTATGATTTCTTTCAACAATTCATTCGTTAACCTCATAGATGTGCTTGGTTCATTTGTCAACCTAAACAACATGACCAACCATTCAAACAATCCTTTATTTGTCTTGAATGTTTTTTTCCATTCATCTCCCTCTCTCATTTGTATTTGATGATATATGATCTTCAAGTATATCTTGGAAAAATAGCTTGCTCCACTCAAACAATCCATCAAATCATCCATGCTCGGTAAAGGGAATATGTATCTAATGGTTATCTTGTTGGTGGCTCAGGAATCTGTACACATCCTCCATCCCCCATCTTTCTTTGGACTTAATACAATCGGTACTGCACATGGGCTTAGGATTTCCCTAACTACCCCTTTATCCAACAACTTTTGGACTTGATTTTTGACTTCCTCATTCTCTCTAGGTGTCAACCTATAAGCTGCTTTGTTTGGTAAACTAGATCCCGGAATAAGGTCAATATGAGTGTGGTAACTCATCCACGACTATATCAACAAAGTTTTCTAATAGTTCCCAGATTCCTATAGGAAAGTATTCTACAAAATTATTCATAAGGATAACCCTAGGATTCCTCACCACAACAAACTGCATTTCTTTATTCTTCTTGACTTCATTTAAGAGCTCCTTGCCACTCATGAGAAGTATGCTTGAACTAGCTTCTATCTTTTTCTCTTTGTCTTCTATGGGTAAAAACATATGTGTTCTACCATTTTTATCTAGGGTATAGGTATTCTTCCTTCCATCATGAATAACCTTTCGATCATACTACCATGGCCTCCCCAATAAAATATGACAAACATCCATAGGAATTACATCGCACAATATTTCATCCCTATAACCTCCTATTTTAAATTCAACTTGGCATTGCTGACTTACCAAGACTTGATGTCCTTTCTGCAACCACGATACCTTGTATGGATTTGGATGTGCAGTTTTATTTAGCTCTAGATTCTCCACTATCTCTGTGGATACTAGATTGTCAGTTCTCCCACTATCTATGATCAGCTTGCAAACTCTTTCTTTCAACTTGCAAGTAGTTCTGAATAAACTTGTTCGCTGAACTGGTTCCTTTGGTTCCTTTTCTGGTTTAAGAAGAATGTTCCTCATCATGAGGTTTCTTCCTCCTTCTATTGCTTCTGCATCCACATGCTTATGTGCTTCAACAATGTGTTCTTCTCCACCATCTCTCTTTCTATCAAGACATTCCCAAGAGTTATGTCCTTCTTTTCCACAGGTATAGCATTTAACTACGATTTCTCTGGCTCTTCCTCTTCCTCTTCCTCTAGAAAAGAAACCTCTTCCTCCATGTTGTCCTTCCTTAGAACTTCCACCTTTCTCATAGTGGTGATTTTGTTTGTCAGCTTCATCCTTTGACTTATGGAAATTCTCTCTATTGGTTCCCTTGCCTCTGCTTGAATTTCCTCCTCTGCTTTGTTGGCTTTACTTGCTGGCCAATTTTGCTTTAGCTTTCAAGGCTACTTGATAAGCATCCTCAACTTTAATGAAATACATCATGTTGATCTCCTCTTGGATTTCATATCTCAGCCCATTGATGTATCTGGTTGTCTTCTCATCTTCATTCTCTTTTTGTCCATCCTTGATGTTCAGTTGGTAAAATTCTTCAGTGTACTCTTTCACTGATAAACCCCTCTGCTTCAGGTTCTGCAATCTTCTGTAAATATTGATTTGGTAATACTTTGGGATAAATTTAGCTTTCAACTTAGATACCATCCTATCCCAATTTTTAATTTTCTTCTTACCATTTCTCCTGTGTTCGGCTTGCAGTTCATCCCACCATAATGCTGCATGACCTTTCAGTCTTGTCACTGCATGCTTCACCATCTTGTCTTCTTCGATATCTTCATAATTGAAGTATTTTTCCATAGCACATACCCAATCCAACAATTCTTCAACTTCCAAATTGCCTTTGTACATAGGTACCTCTATTCTCTCTCTGGCTCCTATATTTGAAAAAACTTTTATTAAGCGATCTTGTGTAGCATCCTCTGCTACATTTTCTTCACCCTCTGCTTCTTCTTCACTCTCAGCTTCATTAACATCACCAATGTATGGTGCTCTTCTTTGTGTTGTCTCCATGGTGTCCAATATCATTCGGAGTCACCTCATTTCTTCTTCCATTTTGGCATTCGCTCTATGCCTTCTGGGTGGCATGATTTCACTATGTCACCTTCAAACAAAAATTAAATTTATTTGATACCACAAATGATACCAAATTTCCTCCTTTCTCATTTTGTCTGTTGTCTACAAATAAACTTAAACATATTTGATACCACCTAATGCAGCCCCCACCTAATGCAGCCCCCCTACTCTCACGTAGGTTTGTGCAACCTCCTGGTCTTGGATCTTTGATTCTCAAGTCTGAAGACTCTCTAAAACCTTAAAGGTCCCCCTCTGTATCTAATCACGGGCCCCCTCGGCTTCTTGGTGTAGGTCTAACAACAACCCACGACCTTCCCCTTTTTCTCTGTGTGAAAAATTAGACTGTCGGCGTTAGCTCCCTTTCATATAATCCCTCACTAGATGTGACCTAGGGATATGACCACGTGATTGTGGGTGCGGTTACAAGTGGTTTGGATTTAAACAACTTTTGGGCCTGCAATACTCCTCTAGCCTACACGTGTCCTCCAAACAAAACCACAGTTCAAATTGCCGCCTGCCTTTGATTCCTTAACCTCATTGCAACTTCTATCCCCGCAATGACACAGGATCATCGATCTTATGACCTTTACGATAGTGTCCAAATTGACATTCAAATATGCACCCATCTTATCTATGGACCAGATCATCTCTCCTTGAATCAATGTTCGAGGCTCTATTGGTAATTCTGGACTTTGAGAGTTTGAAATCTCAAACTCAGCTCTCTTGCATACTCCAACCTCCCAGAATTAGCGATCTACAGACACATTTCCCGTAAATCAATGGCCCTGCCTTCACCTGGGTGTTTGACCTTTCAAACTAGGTCAACGATCCAACAACCCCTTCTCTGTCAACGGTCAAGATTTCCTTTGAGGCTCTGGACTTCTAATATTTCAAATATCAAACCTCTTTCTTCCAATGTCTTTTACATGGAGCTTAAGATCCACTGACACGTGTCCTCCGATCCAACAATCGACGATTACTTCAGAAGTTTACTCGAAGTTAACAGATTTGCACCACGTATACCCTGAATCCAATGGTCCAGATCTTATTCTAGGAATTCGGGTCTTTGCACTCCGGTGATTTCCATTATCAAACTGACAACTCACTTCATATTTTCCCCAGAGTATAAGATCTATTAACAAGTGTCTCCTCCCAGATCAATGAATCACAGATATTCGGCTCTCTGCGCTTTATGTGTTTCAAGTTTCAACTTCCACCTTCCTCTAGATCTTTCAAGTTGCTAACACGTACCCTCCTGGCTTCAACAGTCCATATATGCTCAACTCTCTGGCTCTCCGTGCTCTGAGAATTTCAAGTCTCAAACTTTCCTCCTTATGTTCTCGCGATATCTAATGGCTCACGCTTCATAAATCGAACAACTGATATTCCACCTCATCATTCTAGGGTTCTGGACTTCAAGAATCTCAAGTTTCAAACCACTCTCCCTCCTAAACTTAAAGCCACCAATGACTGTGACTCCTCCTGGTGATCCGACGCTTGGTCTTCGCCTCCATTGATTTGATGGCTCAGATCTATCTTACTAATCAGATGGTCGATATTCTATTCTGGGGTTCTGAACTCTGGGAATATCAAGTTTCAACTCCGACAACTTGTCTCCTCTGTACACGAAGTGATAAAATTCGTGCACCTCCTTCTAGTCCGACGATTATTGATCTTCTTCCCTATGATCCAACAATCATGGTTTTTCTTCCTCCTGAGCTTCTGATATCTCTCTGCCTTGAATATTTATCCACTTTTAAAGGTTCCAAACCTTTGTTCTCCTGACGAATCTGTCTCTAGAATATTTCCAACACTTATGAAAGTGTTATCTCTTCTGAGATTCTATCCTTGAAAGGATTTCGATCTCCCACTCACACTTTATGTTCTCGAAATTTTGAATAACTCATTTCGAAGGATTTTCTTGCAAAGAAAACCTTCTCACCCACCTGGCTTTCTTCTGCGTTGGTTATTCAAATCTTGTTGGCTTCTTGATGCCGTGCACACCTTGCACTTGATCTGAGTTTCTATGATTCTCTCTGAACTTCTCTGATTCAATCCGAGACTCAGTCGATGCACTCCTTGTGTTTGGGATGCACACCTTGCATACAAGTATCAGAAGAGAAACGATTGAAACTCAACTAGCTTCGTCATGAACTCATACAATTAATCTCTTGAACAATCATACATGAATGAACTGGAATAAATCATACACACAGAATAACATTCATTCAATCACACATGAAATGAACACAGTCCAAGGATTTGGGACAATTTCTGTCTTTTCTATTCATTCCTGAAAAACAAAATACATAGTGTTTCTGATACTCTACTCTGCTCTACTGATCTCTCTATTTTATCTATCTGTTACAATACAATACTGAAAAACTATGTAAGGACTGGCTCCACGAGCTCTCTCATCCTGTTCTGAAATCTATCATTTCAAATTCAAATCTATTACCTACTTTGTCCTATTACAATAACTACTAGTTATTTCCAGATAGAGTCGACACTCCATATTTGCAGTTTCTTACAACCCTTCCCGACTTTACAAACAAGTTACATTTTAAAAAAAAAATTACAAAAATATATCAACAACCCATTAAATTAAGAGTTAAATTCTCGATTTGAAATTCCGTCATTGTTGAGATGTCATTCATATGCCTCCACGCGTGTGATGTTGACTTTGAAGGCGATGCTCCTGTATCATATTTCTAGTTCCATTTACTTTAACATGTCTAGTGCAAGAGTGTCTTGGTCTACTGGATTATCCCACCTAATTGGGATGTTACACTTTTTTCCATATAATTCCTTAAAAGGGATCATCTTTAATGAATCTTGATAGCCATTGTTGTAGGAAAATTCTACTAAGGGTAAGTAGTATTCCCACTTCCTAGGTTGATGCATTGAATACATCCTCAACATGTCCTCTAAACCAATGTTCATCCTCTTTTTTTTCCATTATATTGGGGATATTAAGTCGTTCCAAACTATAATTGAGTCCCAGAACCTGTGAACAAAGCTTTCCAAAAACTTGAAGTGAACTTGGCATCTCGATTTGATATGATCATCTTTGGAATGCCATGCAACCTGAAAATATCCTTCATAAAAATATTGGCAATGTTGATCGCTTTGTGGGTATATTTCACCAGAATAAAGTGAGTTTTCTTGCTTAATTTATCCAAAACCACCATGATTGAATCATTGTTTTTTGTTTTCCTTGGTATTCCGGTGATAAATTCCATTGAGATGAATTCCCATTTCCATTCCGAAATTGGAAAGGGTTGCAACAACCTTGTTGGGTTATTTTGTTCTACTTTGACCTGTTGACATTCTAATCATTTGGAAATGTACTCAGCTTTGTCCTTTTTCATTCCTGATAAATAATACAACTTTCTTGTGGTCGTTATCATTTTTTGGTATCCAGGATGACCAAAATATGAGATTCTATGAAGCTCATCCATTATGAGCCTCTTCAAGTTAGCTAAAGATGGGACATACAATCTTCCCCTATAGGTTAATAATTTGTTCTCTAACATCTTTTATCCATTGTACTTAGGCCCATTTGGCTCTTATTCCAAGTATGCTTTTACACTCCTGAAGTGTGTTATAGCAAGATTTGCATCACCCCATGCAAACTTACTCATAAGGCCTTTTTTCATTTCCTTATGCAGACTTGAAGTCCCTTTTTGCATATACCAGAGATAAAAAACATATTTTTCCACATATATGTGCCCTAACAGCTATACACCATGCATATACACAGGTTGCACCATTACAGTCCATGTACATCGGGTTTTGTGCTCAAAATTAAAAAATAATTTCGGGTTTCCATGTCATGTCACGAGATCCATGATCCTTGACCTTCCATATACTGGAAACATTCCGACTTGGCCCTTTAGTTCCATTTGAAGGCTATAAATGGGCTATATCCAAGCTGTGGAAAATGGGAGAAGAATTCAACTTTGAGAGCAAAGTTACTCTGGAGAAATTATTCACTTCATATAGAGTCTACATCCCTTTGTCCTTTTAAGTCTGAACACATTGTTCAACCCCCAAGATCTTCCATATTTTATGGATAACCTCATTTTCTCTCTTATATGAGCTTGCCTTTGGTGGATTATTGAAGTGGTGGAGGCCCAGCTGGAAGGGACTTGGTTTCTCGGTTTTGAACATGCCGACACATAAATTTGTCATTCATAAACTTCTTTTGATTACATTTTAATAGAAATACTCTTTTCTCTTCCAATTAATGTCTTGCAAATATTTGAATTGTTATTCCATGGATGCATTTGTTATGAATATTGATGGATTATGCTATTATATGTGCTAACTTTATATATTATCACCATATGCTTTTGTATCTTGGTTGTTGAGGACAATTTGAAGGTGTATTGTTTTGAGTCAAATGCTCAACGGTGGACTTCATCAAACGTTTGGATGAGGTAGGCTCTTTATCTTGTCTTGTTAGCATATTTTCTTATAAAACATACTTGAGATTAGAGTTGATTTATGTAGTCATTTCCATCTATCGTGGTTTACCCCATGCCATAGAGTGATTTTCCTCATAACAGAATTGGTGACCATACTAGGGAGGGAATCTTCTTTTTGTGGGTTTGGAGTGTTTTTCTCCTTTGATTTCTCTTGTTTATATTGATTTTATTGTCGTCTGATTGCTTGACAACCTATGTTCATTTTGAATCTGAGTTTCTTGGCCTTATCCTTAACCTGCCATTGTTTCAACACATATACATGGTTTTTTTCCTGACAGTCGCGTACATACGCGAGATGTCTTTCTATAGGAAGCATATATATGTGGTTTTCTCCTGAACAATCATGTACATCATCATTTTTTTTCTTGATTTCTAATTTTGATGTTTGTTGGGTAAGTTTTGATGGTTGTTGAGTCTTCTTAGGTCTTTTTCATGACTGTTAAGTGTCTGCAAAGTGATAGGAAACCCTTCTTTGGTTGAATTTTTGGGCAGTGTTTATTTCTCATCATATTTTTCATTGATTGTCCTTGCATCTCGAGCTGGGTGTTTACTTATTGATATTCTACTTGGTTTGTCTATGTTTACATATAGTAGGGTATTTATATCAAGTTGTTGTTTAGTCCTTGCATTTTCATTCTTTTATATTGAAAATACAAAAGAATATAAATTTTTCATTACTGGCATTTCATATTTTGGGTTCTTTTCATTGATCTTAGTACATGTATGGAAAGATTGCATCTTATCTGAAATTGCAGAATTAAATTGAAAGTTGCATTTTGAAAATCTTATCATTTATTCGGAATTGAAGTGAGGACTTTGCATTTTATTCATATTCATTTATTTTACTTGCTGAGTCATAACATCATTAGTTTCACGACCACACCTTTTTGAGTAAGCAAAGCTACTAAAAGTAACGTTGATAAATTTTAAATTGATTAGAAACGATTTTATTTTTTAGGGTGAACAAACTAGCCTAGGATTTAGAGCCTTGGAATAGGATTTTGTGAGTAAACTTCTCCAAGACTATTAAAATCAACATATGTGTCTGAATAAGGGAGTGGTGAAATCCATTGTATAATTGGTGACGATAGGAAGCTTCACTTACACTGGAGTTGAGAACGAGGTCGCATGAAGTTGGTTGAGGGGATATCCCCCCAATACCTTCTTAGCATCAGATATATTTATGGGGATCTATTCATATATGGGGGTGTTGCTAGCACCTTTACCTCTGTGAGAGGTGGTGCTTTTGAGATTTTGGGCTTTGTTACCCTTCCCATACGGTAGACCTGACTTACAACTGTTTTCCTGTGCATTGGTTATATCATGGTGGCTTAGTTGCTTTACATATGTGCCACATAGGTTACTTGCAGGGGTTATTCTATAGGTACCCTGTGTCAGATAAGGGTCCGACAACACACAACTTTTATGGAGGATTACCTCTCCAAGGGGATCTAAGAGACTGGTTGTTAAGCCCACAAGGGCCCTTATAACTAATTCAGATACCTTTGATGTTTTGCAGGGAGTCTCATACCTCTCTTGGGAGAGGCATACCTACTTTAGGAAGGGAGTCCCCTTTAAGCCACTTTATCCTATTTGTGTGAATATTGGCTTTTTTCTTATTTTGGTGTTCTCTTTGGTTATTAGTTGGCCTTAGGATTTGTTTTTTATATCTCAAGTCTTGAGTCATCATGGAGCCAAACCACTGCATCTTGAACATTTGCCTTCTAAAAGGCGTAAAGTTATCAAACGTGGTACACACACCTCCACCTACTAGACTTGTGATCATATAAGGATGAGTATTGAGTCAAGCCAGAAAGATACTGGGAGTCTTTCGACTCTCGTACCCACTATAGTTAATGGTACTCCTTCGACACCTTTAGCCAAAATGGTTGTAGTGTTGAAGGTTCCCGTCATCACTCTTATCTAGCCTGTGGTTGCTATTCAACCCATTGTGACAAACCTTTTTGGGTATATTTTTGGAACACATGGACACAATTCTCAGTCCATCCCTATGACCTCTAGCCCATTTTCTTATGGTATGTCGAATTTCACATCACAATTTTCATCCTCCATCCCAACATCTATTTTGAATGCTAGTATGGGACTTGGGGGCATGGCTCCTTTGCATATTCCATTCTTGTTTGTCGGTGCTCATATCCCACAAAGGAATCCTAAGCTTGGGAACCTACATCCTTTTCACCCTGGGTATAATCCTGGTCTTAATTCTCCTGGATGGAGTGGTCAACCTAGCAGACAAGGTGCTTCTTATGGTCCATCCTTTACACCTATCTCCTCCACACCGATTCTGACCAACACGTTTGGCATAAAGAAACTACCTCTATCCTACGGATTCACACCCGAAAGAGGTTAGTTTCACACCTTGGGCAACCCCCAACCTGGAGCTACTCTAGATGCAGGAAATCTTTACAATCCTCATCATAACATTCCTACTAGAATGGTGACCAACCAACCCCTTATGAATTAGTTTGGAGGAGGTTTTTATAATCCCGGACAGGGCCATTGTTATAACCCTAAATTGCACCACACATGCTTACATGGCATCATGCCAACTCATATCCCTTCTTTTCCAAGGCACTGTTGAACAACTATTTCAAAATCCTCTTTTATAAAGGTTCACGTGCCCTAATCCATTACTGCATGCGTGTACATGCTGGCTGACCCAAAATAGCCCGCGTGTACATACTGGCTGACCCAAAATAGCCTGCGTGGACCAAAAAAACCATGCAAAAAGGAAAGGTCGATGGAACAAAAAGCTATGGGTGAGTTAACTGAAACTCCCAGCCATGCATGGTTGAGGGTTCGTCCAAATACCTAGCTCCTTCTAGCCTATAAAAGAAGGGGTAGGGGTCCCATTTGGAGGAGGAAAAATATAGCAAAGAAACTCTGCCCATTTACGTATTCCCATTGTCCTAACCCTTTAGCCTTTCCTTATGCTAAAGGAGATTCAAAGCAAATCAGTTGGAGGGAAAAAGAAGAGGAGCCCAGGATCAGGTTCAAGGAGCAGTGGCCAGTCTTAGATTTTGTAAGTTGACTCATTCAAAGTAATAAAGAAAATTCTTTTCCCATCCCAATTCATGAACTGTTTATAGTTTGAGCAGTATATGTTTGGATTTCTAACCCGTTAGTATATAAGTAGTATGCATGCATAGTTGTTTCTTGTCTTGGATGTAGGTCAGCTTTGGAAGGAGTATTGCGAACAAGTAATCAAGCACAACGGAGGATCGACATCAAATGCCAGGAACGAGGTAGGTTGATATTTCCATGTATTTACTAAGAAAAGGGGATTTAAATCTAGGGATATAGGTAGAAAGTAATTTCTCTTCAGTCATATCTACATGCAAAGTCTGAACTCTATTTGCTAGTCCATAGGGATATTTTCCCAACAACAGAATTGGCGACCATACTGGGGAGACTCTCTAGGGTTCCTGGAATTTTATTTAGTTTTTGGGTAGTTTTAATGACTAGTTTTTCTTGCCTGTCTTTTATTTTTAGTTTTTGTAAGGTTTGAGCTAGCAGGGAGTTTGGTTTTCCATACCAACTTTCTCTGTCTTTTGCTTGACTGTGTTTTTCGGGACCCACAGAGGTACACATGGCCTGCACAAGGTTTGCACGCGTGTACCCATGTCCTACCCTCTTACATCCCACATGTGAACGCTAGTTGTAGAGGTAGTAGTAGCATCCAGATTTTAGAGAACCTCAGAGGCAGTCACCCTCTTCCCTGTCAGAATCACACATTCTTAGGGGGTTTTCTGGAATTTTGTCTGAAGTCTTGTTTACTAGCAAGTCTAACTCATATTGTTTTTGCCTTATCATTTTTCCTTGCATTATTTGTTTTTCTGTTAGAAAGAGTGTCCAATCCTTCAAGGGATCCTAGTTATCAATATTAGTGGTCTCTTCTTGGTTTGGTCTGTCTGTTTTCATTTTTTTTCAGAATTTAGATATACATGCGGCCTGTACAAGGTTAGCCCGCGTGTACACGCCCTCTGTCTCTATTCAGCGTGCATACGCATGCGTGTTGTTTGAGTAACAATCACATGCCTATGCAGGATACTTTTTATTGAGGGTAAGGCAGTCATCCTTTCCCTTGATAGGAATTATTCCTATCAGGTGTTTGAATCTTTGTATGAGCAGTCAATAGCTTAGGATTAATCTTACCCTTAGCCTTCTTTTTCTCAGTTAAAAAGTTGTCATAAAAATAAAAGAATTTTTAAGGTTTTTAGACAAGTGTGAGAGTCATTATTTTTAAAATTGCTAGTGTGTGATTTTTGACTTGATTCTTTGCGATCTGCGATTAGGCCAGAGATGTTTTTCTTAGTTTTTTGCTTGTCGGTATTTGTCCTTTCTTGATGTACTAGAATTTAAATAAATAAAAAAATCTCTTTTCATTTTCTTATTTGGTTGAAGAGTGTGTTTCTGCATCATTAGCCAGGGAAAAGTCTTTTATTTCATAAGTTTTTGCAGTTTACTTAAAGCATAAGTAGCTTGTAGTCAAGTGCAATTTCTTTTGAGTTTGCTGTCCAAAATCTTAGAAAAATTAAAAAAAATTGCTTTTGAAAAGTTGTTGAAATTTTGCATTCAGTAAAAGTTTGGTTTCCAGCTTTTTTATTCATTTTTCGCTTACGTCTTTTACACATCATTAAATTCACCTTCATACCCCTTGATGTAAGACAAAGCCATAAAATCAATGCTAAATTTAAAATCTACTAGACTTTTATGTTTATAGGGTTCACAAACTAGTTCAGGACTAGGGCTTTGGATTAGGTTGGAGAGGAAACTCTTCAAGGCCATTTAAAATAAAACATTGGAGTCTGAGATAGGGAGTGTCTAATTCCAGTTTTGTGAAAGCTATCTAGGACCCCCCTCTAACACAGGGGATAAACACGAGGTCGCGTGTGGAAAAATAGCGGAGATAACCCCTCCAAAGTTGGACCAATCATAGTGGAGAACACATATAGAGGGTTTTTTTTGGGATTCCATCGTTTGCATTTGCCATAGGGCTTCGTGGGTCTCGAATCCATTTGAGGTCCTCAGTTGTCTTTCAAAAAATTTTCTCTCGATACCCTTGACAGGTTTCAGGCTCGATACCCTGCTCATTGTGGTCTACCCGACTTTCGACTGTACCCGCCTGGTGACTGTTCGCGCGCTGGCAACCTAGTTTCCAATATTTTTAGGGACATACACAGGTGACTGCGGAGGTATACTATGGTACCTAGGATAGACATCGGGCCATGCTTTGTAGAGTATACCCAGAGGGTGCTTCCGTGTTCGAGTTTCACTTGCATAGGTAAGTTGCTTTAGTGTTGGTTGTTGTAACTGTTCTTCCAATTAATTTAGTGCTTGCTTGTCTTATCTCTTAGGGACTTTTTTTAGTGTGTGTTACTTTTGAATGTTTAGACTACCTTAGAGTGTCTTGGATCTTCTCACACAGTGGAGGATCCCGAGCTCCACCGGTCACGAAGGCTTCTTGGCTTACCGTCGGTTACACTAGAGCCACCCCCGCAACCATTAAGGTGAAAGCTAGACCAACAAGGGTCTTTTGAAGCGACCGGGTTACAAACCATTGTGCCTGAAAAAACCCCAAAGGAATCGACCATTTTGGACCTTGAAGCAACCGCTCTTGGCCCGGTTGAAACCCCAACCACTAATTTCTTGGCACCTTTCATTGTACCAATTCAATTTCACGAGCGCCAGACAATGTCACACACAACAATGGAAACAAATGTTGTTACTCCTTCTGGGAATTCTTCAATTCCCACCATGGTTGTCACCACAGTAGAGATTTCATCTTCTAACCCATTGTCGTCAGTTTGAGCCACCATGGTCTCCACCACAATTACTTCGCACAGTGGTCTAAACTCGTCTTTGGCGGCGGCCACAACCCCTTTTACACCTAGTGCGATAGGCCCTCCGTTCTCATATAGGATGCCTAGTTCGGGTACAGGTCATGTACTTTCCTACTCCACTTTATAGACTTTGGGTCTGGGGGCAGGGAGCTCTAGCGCTCCTCTGCAAGGTCACATGGGGGTCACTCCTGCTCCTTTTAACTCTTTTCCTTACGGAGGAGGTCATATCCCTCCTTCGTCCCCTTCACTCGGTGGCTCGCATCAACAATCCGTTGGGCAACCTACACACAATAGTTTATTTGGAGCGGGGAGTCAAGGACCACCTTCACATAGTATGTCGGTAGGTTCGACACGGTTTTCTCTGAATGGAACGTTTGGTAACAACAACTTCTCGTTAGTCGCTTTCCCAGCTGGGGGAAACCCCATTTTTGGACAATCTACTCCTGTACAGGGTACTATTCCTACACAGGAGGCAAACCTAGCAGGACCTTGGAATTCAGGGCAGGGATCCATTCCCTCCTTTGTAATGCCGATCTGGGGTAATTCTTTCCACAATCAATGGAACCTCAGACAAACTACTATGCCTATCGCCACGGGATCAGCATGGGGTAATCCTTCCCAAAGTCCTTCGAATACAATTCATGCCCAGCAATCCATGTCCTATTTGGGAAATCAGCCGATGATGTCTCCACATATGCAAAATCCTTACGCTAGCTAGGGCCATGGTTTCTGCCAGAATTCGAGCCAGTAGCCAAATGTTTCCTAACAACCTAGTGCCAGTCAAACTCTAGGCCCCTTTTTCCCAGGTTATTAGCAGCAACCCAAACTACCATTCATGGTGACTTTACACTTGCCAGATTTGACAAGGTTGTTGAATGACCCTATTTGTCATGATCCGCGTTGGCCTCCTATGCCGATGAAGTTGCCTTTGGACATTCTAAAGTTTGAATCCAAGCCTAATGAAGATCCAGGAGATCATGTGACTACCTTCCATCTTTGGTTCTCATCTAACTCATTGAAATATGACTCCGTACAGTTGCGATTGTTTCAACGTACTCTCATTGGGAGTGCCGCAAAATGGTACATTTAGCTCGATCGCTCAAGATACTCTTCTTTTGGTGAACTGGCGATGGCTTTCCTGAACCATTTCCAGTTACCTGTGAGATATGATGCTAGCACCGAGCTACTCGCTAATTTTGAACAGACAACAATGGACCATATCTCTGATCACATCCGAGAATGGAGACACTGGAAGAGTTTAATCAAGGTACCAGTCCCACCAGCATTTTTGCTTGAGTGGTTCCTTAAGTCTTTGGTCCCGCAGTTATCCAAAGACGTCGCAACGTCTGAAGTTTTCTCTGAAGAAGATACCATCATGAGGGCTCAATAGTTTGAGCTCATCTATTCTCAGTCTGGTTTATTATACAACATCTTGCTAGATGCGCCACATTCAATATTGGATAAAACTAGACAGAGAGCTAGACCACATGCCAATGGTATTGTCGGTTCAACACAAGCCAAGCTCGTTGAGCAATTGACAAAGCAGTTGCAGCAGTTATCAATCCAACACACAGTCGCCAACCAAACTATTGCTTTGGCTGCTCCCTCTACCAAAACGTCGAAAGTACACACAGTGTAGTCAACTAACCCAAAGGCCACCCAGTAGCCTGAAGGGAAGAAAAAACAACACAAGAAGGGTAAGGGGGACAAAAAACCCAACGATAATGCTGGCGGGGAAAACACTAAAAAATGGAAGGCAAGGTATCCATGCAACTTGTGCGTGGAAGACCACCCGACCCATCTATGTCCTCAACTTGCAGAGGCCCAAAAATTTGTCATGCAGCAACAATAGGTGGTGTTGACTAATCCATTTCAACATGGGAAAAATCTAACTCAATCCTCTGCAAGCACGGATGGGGGCATCCAAGAAACCTTCCTACTTTCGAACAACCCTACATCCATGCACATATATATGGTTAGGGGTGATGCTTTCATATCGACTAGAGTGCACGATTATAGTAAACCAAGCACTTCTGAGAAAGGTAAAGAAGTTGATCTCCCATATCTTCCTCTATAGATTGATAAGACGTTGGGAGAAACAATGACATGCATTCCAAAAGGTGCATTTAAAAAAGCTTCTCATAACCCAAATGCAAGGGCCACCTAGAACTACTCGGTGGTGGAATATTTATCACAAACCCCTTGTGCGATGTCTGCTTTGGAGGTCCTCCAAAGTTGCCCTGCTCAGAGGAAAGCCTTGTTAACCACTTTGGGCTCTACTAAGACTTGTAATCTGGGTACCATCATGTTATATACAACCGACTTAAAACCTTGTCTGCCTTACCATGCAACGTTTCAGATAATAGTGGCATATCCCATGAAAACTATTACTCAATATCTTCTACACGATGGTTGATGAGGGTGCCTCAACATGCGTTATGTCATTGGCATGTTGGAAGGCCATTGGCCAGCCTGTTTTGTCTCCATCACCTACTCTCCTCACTGCTTTCGACGGTCATTCGTTCCGACCACATGGCATCGTTCCTTCTTTCCCCATGCAGTTAGGAGGGAAGACTGTGTGTGTCAAAGTAGAGGTAGTCGATGCTCCCCTCAACTATAACCTCTTGTTAGGATGGAGTTGGACTTATGCTATGCAAGTTGTGGTTGCTACAGTTTTTCAGGTCTTGTTGTTTCCACACGAGGGCCGGATAGTGACCATCGATAAATTGTCTTTTTCCAGACCTGACCCAACTTTGGGGGCATCCACACTCTCGATGATTGATAATCCTCAACTAGGTGTAGTCAACATGGGAGTTGGTTTGTGCCCATCCTTGATGGGTACCTTCGATTACCCACCTCCTCACGGCGATATCAAATTTATATCCAATCACCATAAGGTTGAGATTTTTCAAGTGTCGTTGTTTCGCACGACTTACTTCGAGGATCCTTAGATACTTCCTTCCCCATCGACCACGATGGATGAGACAGGGCACTCAGGCATGTCCATGCCCTTGTCTGTCATTGAAGTAGCGTACTCTTTAGTCTAGCAAGATTTAGCTAATACTGATCCGACTCCTACACAAGAGTTAGATCCACTTCTAGAGCCTATTTGGGCTTAGGATTCTCTCGCTAACATTGATTCAATAGACTTAGTCTTGCCTTCTGATGAAGTAGTAATCGAAGCAATGACTAGTCTAGAAACACCTTAGGAATATCTTCATCACAGATCATATTTTCTCCCAGAGTTAAGTCGAATCGAAGCAGGATACTTCACCATGACCATGATGGGAGATCAGTCGTGTCCTATTAATCTCTTAGCTACACATGAAATTTATGCTGAGGGCAATATGGAAACTATCATTGAAACTATACCAATAAACATCTCTCAAAACCCTGGCGTCGTGGAAAATGTCTTCATCAGAGAAGATTGCTCCCACAAAAAGATTCAAATCTACACGGATCTTTTCAAAGAATTCCATGACATTTTTGCCTGGTCTTATGAGGAAATGTCAGGTATTGATCCAAAAATAGTTGAACATGAAATCAAAATGTATCCTGATGCCAAGCCTGTTTGATAGAAGATTCATCTATTTAATCCTAAGAAAGCAGCAGCCATCAAGATTGAGGTTGAGAAATTGCTAAAGGCAGGTTTTATTTATCCTATCCATTTGACCCAATGGGTGTCAAATCCTGTGCCAGTCAATAAAAAACAAGGCACAATTCGTGCATGTACCGACTTCCGTGATTTGAATAAGGCATGTCCCAAAGACAATTTCCTAACACCATTCATCAACCAGATCATTGATGAATGTGCTGGTTGTGAATCCTTTTCTTTCATGGACAGTTTTTCGGGATATAATCAAATCCAAATCAAACCCGAGGACCAACACAAAATTGCATTCATCTGTCCTTGGGGTACATTCGCATATCGTAAGATGCCTTTTGGTCTTAAAAATGCTGGAGCCACATTCCAGCGGGCCATTTCTTTTTCTTTTCATGATCTCAAGTGTATAGTCAAGGCCTATCTAGATGATTTAGCATCATGATCTCGCAAGAGAACGGATCATCCCACACACCTTAGACTTATCTTTGAACATTGTCGCTACTTTAGGATTCGCTTGAATCTGAACAAGTGTAGATTCTGCGTAACATCAGGAAGTTTGTTAGGTTTCATTGTATCAACAACAGGGATCATGGTCGATCCTCTCAAGGTGGAGGCAATAATCTAGTTTCCCCCCACACACACAATCCTTCAACTTCAAAGTCTACAAGGCAAGGCGAACTTTTTACGACGCTTCATTGCCAACTATGCCGAAATCACCAAGGGATTTATGCACTTATTGAATAAAGACATTCCTTTTTACTGGGACGATGCTGCTCAGGGCTCTTTCAATGCCTTAAAACATGCCCTCACAACGGCCCCTCTGCTATGGCCACCTAACTATAATAAGGATTTCTTATTATATTTGGCTGCTGCAGAGTCAACCATTGGCATGGTTTTAGTTCAGGAAGATGATTTGTTCTCAGAAAACATTATCTATTACCTGAGTCGAGGCCTTGTAGGACCGGAACTCAATTATTCTCATATCGAAAAACTTTCATTGGCAGCAGTTCATGTTGTTCAATGGTTCCATCATTATGTTTTGTTTCACAAGACCACCGTCATTGTTGTCGTGAATCCATTCTAGTGCATGTTGACACGATGGGTTATAGGCGAAAAAATCAGTAGATGGATATTCATCCTCCAGGAGTTTGACTTAGACTTCGTTTCAACAAAGTCCAAAAAGTCATTGGTCTTCGCGAAACTTATTTTGGAAATTTCGGTTGAGTCAGGTGACGTTGTGCCTGAAGAATCGCCTATCCAAGGAGATATGTTTTTTATCATATCTTCAGATCCCTCATACGAAGATATACTTATCTATATCCAGAATCTGAAGTTCCCCACTTCTGCTTCTCATGATGAGCATTGGCGTATATGCCATCAAGCTAAGAATTATCTCATACTCGATGATACATTGTATCGGAGAGGTGTAGACTACATATTACGTTGATGTCTCACACATGAGGAGGTAGTCACCGTGCTCAATGATTGCCATACTAGAGCATGTGGCGTTCATTTGTCTGGGTTGGCAACAACCCAAAAGATTTTACGAGTAGTTTACTTCTGGCCGACAATTATCAAAGATTCTATCGAATCAGTCAAGAAGTGCCATTCATGCCAAATCTTCTCTCAGAAGATGAGGGCAGATCCCACTCCCATGTTTTCTATCATCACAGTTGGTCCCTTCACCAAATGGGGGATTGTTTACACTACTTACAACCCCGCTTCAACAAGGGGGCACCGTTATATCATTGTAGTTGTCGACTACTTCACTAAATGGGTCGAAGCTATGCCAATGTTTAAAGATAATGGAGAGACTGCAACTCTCTTTTTATTCAACTAGATCATAGCAAGGTTCGACGTCCCGAGAGAGATTTTTACTGACCATGGCAGTCACTTTCAAAACCAAATGATGATCGAATTAACATCAAAGCTTGGGTTATGGCAAGAGAATTCATCACCCTACTACCCCCAATCCAATGGGCAGGTGGAAGCTGTAAACAAAACTCTTAAGACTATGCTACCACAAACTATCAACTCAGCCAAGTCAAATTGGCATTTGATGTTATACTCGACATTATGGGCTTACCAAACATCTGTTAAGACTGCAACTGGTTTCTCACCTTTTCAACTCATTTATGGGCTAGAGGTAGTCTTTCCCATCGAATGTCAGATCCTATCTCTAAAATTGGCAGTACAATTATTGCCAGACACTTCTCCACTTGAAGAACGGTTAGTACACCTTGAGCAGTGAGCAACTCAATGAGCAGTGTCGTGATGCGGCCCTGGACAACGAGGCTCACAAACATAAGGTCAAGTGTCAGTATGATAGGTTCGTTCGTCCTCATATTTTCTCTGAAGGCGGCCTTGTCCTGGTGTATGACCAGGATAAGGACCCCCTGGGGGCAGGAAAATTTAAACCCATGTGGTTTGGACCTTTCATCATAAAAGAGGTTTTAAAAAAGGGTGCTTATCATCTGCTTGATTTTGAAGGGAATTCTTTAGCGGAGCCTAGAAATGGGCTCTACCTCAAGAAGTATTACTCATAGGCAGGTCACTGTGGGTAACTTTTTGTAACATATGTATAGTCTTTGTACTATTACTTTTTAGTTTCTTTTAAATGTTATGGACGTGTCATTGATGTTATCTTTCATCAATATGGCAGATGTCAAATGATTCTAAGGTGTTCGTTGGGTATGCAAATGGCGCTAGTCAGCACACTCGGAGGCTTGCCTCTGCAGCTTGGGTAATCTTTACACCTCGGGGCCAGTTGTTATCTTTCGGAGGTATATGCTTAGGTGACACCATAAATAATGTCACCAAGTATAGTGCAGATATTGAGTTGCTTCGTGACACCTTGTCATTGGGTATCTCTCATCTTCGGGTCTATCTTGGTGCTCAACTGGTTGTGTCTCAGCTAAACAAAGTTTACCGGGTTCATGATCCAACCTTACACCAATGATTCCTTAGGGTACATCTCTTAGAATGAAACTTTGATTATATTATGTATTTTCATGTTCCTAGGAGATTAAACCAAATTATAGATACTCTAGCTAATCAAATTTTAGATTGGCATCTTGCACACATATGAAAGAAAATTGACATAAGAATGTAAATACATTTTTTCACACGTGATCCATAAGACACAAAAGATCAAAAAACCCATATATAACCTCATAAAGTAACCAGATTACATAGATGGATGCAAGTACCTCAAAAATAGGACCAATAATGAGTCACAGGGCTTATGCCCTCAAAAAATATATACAAGTAGTGCTTGTGGCACGTAAAAAGTCTAAATAGGTTCAGGGCCTACGGGTCCTGTTATAATAGTCCACAACATGGGCTAAACGCATAAACAATTGGACCCACATCTGAGGTGCCCCCACTACATGAGGCTGCATGGATGGTGGCAGGTCCTCTATCTCTACCATCGGGACTATGTGAGTGAGTGCAGTGAAGTTCCTCTCAACTTTTCTAAGTACCCTCTCAGCCTCCTCGGCTAGGAGGTTCCCTACTACTATTGGTCCCCCGACAGCGGCAGCTGTGGCTTCTGGCTGAGGATGACACCTGTTCCGTGCATAATCAGTAGGTCGCACGAGTCCCACATCTGCATCCAACAAACTTATATCCTTCAAATACTCTGGCATATAAAAAAATGATATATATAAAAAAAACGACATAAAAATTACATATAACAAAATAAAACTACAAAGGTGGAGACTTACCCATCTCACCTCACTCCTCACCAAGAGGCCTGGGTATCTCAAGTTCTCTAGAAAAGTCTATCCCTGCATATGGGTAATCCTCGATCATAGGGATCTGCCATGACAGCCATGCAAAAAATTCATCATCGAAGGACTCATTAGTCCTTCCACCACCCTGTCATGGCAGTAATACTGCCCATCTACATACTGTAGGAAAAGAGGCCTGATGTCCTCTTACCACTTCTTGAGTACTAAAGCTCGGAACTCTCTCGAAAAAGAAGGAACACAAAATCATCCCAAACCCGAAGTTCCTCTGTGTCCGCTGCCAGCAATCTGTCAATTGCCTCTTCATACACTCCAATAGTGTGGTACTCAAGTCAAAAATCTGTGCATTCATGCACTGGATAGCATAGTTCATTTGTGTGTGAGATGCCTGATGCAAGGCCACTGGATTGGTAATCCGCCCAATAAGCAATAATATCACTTGCAGTGATAAGTTAGTAATCTTACTTATGGGCAGTTGGGAGCTCAAATGGTTTTTCCCAGCCTCACAGTGCAGGGCTATTTGTTCCGCTAAGTTATGCAGCCTCAATGGAAATGTCTTGAAATTGACTGGTTCCCCTCTCCTTGAGAGGCCGGTCAAAAAATAGATATCCTCGGTGGTGGGCACCAGTGATTGCTCCTCTAGCATGAAGGCCTCTGCATTAGGATGCCAATAGTCAACCAAGGCATTCAGTAGCCTTGGTTGCGGTTGCATAAATGGACACAGGAATAACTTAAGCAAACCACATTACATCAATGCGGCCACAACATTCGGATCTCCCGCAACCAACTCACTAATTGCTTCATGCTCCCTTTCCCTCCAATGGGCATACATCCTGCCAACACAACAAAGTTCAGGATGGTTAATAAGGGCTATTTGATTCTTTTATCTATAAGGGGGGGGGGGG
>ML781336.1:1955307-1973696 GCA_009831015.1 Picea engelmannii
GTCCACGCATGCTATCTAAGTGACAGTTGTGTGTACATGTAGGCAGGTTTTACTATGCTCGAGTGTACACGTGGCCTGTCCAGGGACAACCCGCGTGGACCTAGGTCCGACCTTTTAAAGGTTGACGCCCACCCAAAAAACAAAATCAAAAGAAAAATTAAAGAATTGGCTAGCTATATAGGGGAGTTTGTACTTACTTGGTCCAAGTGGAAGTTCGTTTCGTCCATTGTAGCTCCCAGAATCATCGTTTTTATCAAAAGGGGTCTTTTGGCTCCAGAGTCAATTTCCAAATCAACAATGGTGATAATGAGCTTCCAGCTTCTATTTATAGACTTTTTGGCCTCTTTTTGTCACTTTTTTGGCCTCCCTTATCAGTTTCTTTATACCAAAAACCATTTAGAGTGATTCAAGAGTTATATGGGAGGGATTTGATTGGGTATTGGGACACTTTTTTTTGAGTTTTGAGAAAATTTTGACTGTCCATGAAATTTTTTCCAAGAATCAACTTGAGCATATAGGTTAGGTTACTACCCCGACCTTTGCGTCTCGTTGTCTTTTTCCTCTACCATAGGATCGATCCCATCAGGTTGTGACATAGAACCATCATATCTGCTTTAGAATTGTTGCAACTTAATGGTAGAGCTTACCAGAACATGGATGCCCTAGGTAGGTCCTGGTTGCATTATGGTGTCCATGCCATCTCTAAAACACTGTAGGCTCGGGAGTCCTTATAGTCTTCCCTGAATATGAGTTTGAGGTTCATTTGCATGATCCTTCTTCGCTCTTGATCTCACCCTCAAGACTCCCAAAAAATAACAGGTTTCCTTTTAAGCCCTTTTCAGACCCTCTAAACATGAAAATATTGTCGAGCGATCTTGTGGCCTTTCACGCCCATTAAACTAAAATTTGAAGTCACATCTGTCCAGGGATAGTTTACCCCTTTTTCGGTCCAGACGGTCAACTGTATGAACAAAGGTATACTATATGGAACTTCAGCTCTATAGAAGAGTACTCTTAGGTATAATTTTATCCCTTTTTCGGGCCTGAGGGACTAAACTTACGAAGAAGGAACCCCCACGAAGTCCATAGTTAAGCTCTTTTTAGACTCCCTAAAATTGAAAAGATTGTCGAGTGACCTTATTCTTCCACATTCGTTAAATTGGTCCAGAAGAACATTCCTGACAGAGTCCATAGTTAAGCTTTTTTCAGACTCCTTAAAAATGAAAAAATAGCTGAGTGAACTTGTCCTTGTCACACTCATTAAAATGGTTCTGAATCGACATCTAATCGGTGCTAGTTTACCCTTTTTCAAACCAACTAGACTATCTTCGAAAAAGGTACCCCAATGGAGTCTCCTTTTATGTTTTTTCAGACTCTCTAAATATGAAAAACCACCGAGCTTACCTTCTCTAGGCTCATTAAACTTACATCGAAGGACGTTACCATTGTGTGTTTTGTTAACCGCATTTGCATACCTTATACATCAGCCTTGTAAAAATTTGCTTCTGCATCTTAACACCTTTGGCCTTCGGAGGATTTTTTCCCGAGAGTCATTCTACTAGAACATCAGTCTTGTCCTAGTGCCTCAAGATTGTATGTTTGCAACACTCATTCCTCCTTTGTAATGTAATATTCCTTTATTCTTTTTCCACAATTATTGAAAAGAACAAAAAAATCAAATATACTCCAAAAAGAGGATGGGAAAAGCATTTTCTTTATTAGCAGCGTCATGAGTCGCCCTTGGATAAAACACATCTATCTGTTTATTCATCAGACTATGGGATGTAGTACAACCTTAGGAATCTTTTCTCGCTATATAGAGTTGTTTCCTCCACCATTTGGTTATCCTTCCAAACATATGGAGAGTTTGCATTGCCTCTTGCTTCGTAGACTTATGATTAATTCCATGCTTCCCGAGTCTCATTATTTGTCGTGCTACTATCCAAGGGAAGTTTTTCACCAAGCCTGAGTCAACCCCTCTGCAATATGTCTCTTGTCCTCATGCCCGACCATCCTGAACACCCAATCAAGTCCTTACTCGAAATCATTGAAGCCTTTAGTCTGATCATCAAAATTATCAAGTCCATGACTGACGAGCCATCAAAGACCTCTAGGTAGTGCAGTCATACACTCATATTACACTCCTACCCAAGTTTTGAATATTTTGAAGTTGTTTCTCGAGCTCTGAAGATCTCATCTCTAGCCATTAGGCCGAATCAACTTCTGGAAGATGGATACTCTATATGTATATCTTTCTGATTTCGAGATGCAGCTCCACTGTGTATTGTTCATGGCTACTCTTTATAGTTATTTGACATGGATCTATAGTGTATTTGATTGGTAGCCATGGTTCTATTTTATCCTGAGCATGGGTATGCCCACCTCGATGAGACATTTTTTATTTTGCAAATGACACCTCCCAGTTCCTGATCCTTGGGCTCAATCGTTTGGCACATCAGTAAAGATTGGTAATGTATTTTAGCCATCAGATGCTCTTCTGACCTCACACATTAGGGGGCATCTGTTTTAACCCTAAATTTCACCACACGTGCTTACTTGGCATTAGGCCAACTCATATCCCTTCTTTGTCAAAGCATTGCTGAACAAATATTTCAAAATCCTCTTTTATAAAGGCTCATGCACCCTAATCCATTACTGCATGCGTGTACACGCTGGCTGACCCAAAACAGCCCGTGTGGACCAACAAAAGCATGAAAAAAGGAAATTTGTCGATGGAACAAAAAGCTATGGGTGAGTTAACTGAAAATCCTGGCCATGCATGGCCGAGGGTTCATCCAAATACCTAGCTCCTTCTATCCTATAAAAGAAGTGGTAGGGGTCCCATTTGGAGGAGGAAAAATATAGCAAAGAAACTCTGCCCATTTACGTATTCCCATTGTCCCAACCCTTTATCCTTTCCTTATGCCAAAGGAGATTCAAAGAAAAGTAGTTGGAGGATAGAAGAAGAGGAGCTAAGGATCAGGTTTAAGGAGCGGTGGCCGGTCTTAGATTTTGTAAGTTGACTCATTCAAAGTAATAAAGAAAATACTTTCCTCGTCCTAATTCATGAACTATTTATTGTTTGAGCAATATATGTTTGGATTTCTAACATGTTAGTATATAAGTAGTATGCATGCATAGTTGTTTCTTGTCTTGGATGCAATCCATCTTTGGAAGGAGTATTGCGAACAAGTAATCAAGCACAACAGAGGATCAACATCAAACGCCAGGAACGAGGTAGGTTGATCTTTCCATGCATTTACTAAGAAAAGGGGATTTAAATCTAGGGATATAGGTAGAAAGTAATTTTTCTTCGATCATATCTGCATGCAAAATATGAACTCTATTTGCTAGTCCGTAGGGAGATTTTCCCAACAACAGTCGTGGTGCATACTAGAACCCTGTATGGGTTGTGATTCCCCAACACCAATCTTTCCTGAGAGCTTGGGGCCATATACCACAACCCCGTCTCCCTTTTCTGGCCACGCTCAATCTACTAGACTTGTATATATTAATGATTGATCTTGTGTGTCATTATCTGACATGCCCCCCCATCCCCACCAAGATTCCTTCAGATATTCTGAAATTTGAAGGCAAGACTGGTGAGGATCCTGGTGATCACGTCACTACTTTTCATCTTTGGTGCTCTTCTAATTCCCTTAACGATGATTCTATTCATTTAAGATTGTTTCAACGCACCCTCACAAGGGTTGCAATGAAATGGTACATAGAGATACCAGGGAGAATGTACGAAAATTTTAATCATATGGTTTTAGTCTTCCTTAACCACTTCCAATTGTCAGTTCATTATGATGTTGGCATATAACTTATGTCAACCTTACTCCAAGACAAAGCCACCCATATCTTGGATCACATCCAAGAGTGGCATAGATGGAAGAGGTTGATCAAGGCCTACATACCTCCGGAGTTCCTTTTAGAATGGTTCCTTAAGTATTTACAACCTTATATTTCAAAGGATGTTTCCACATCCGAAGTTACTTCTAAGGAAGAAGTGATTTTTAAAGCCAAACAATTACATCTTATATATGCTCAATCTAGGATGTTATACAAAATTCTTCCAGATGCATTGAGGTCAAGATATGACCCTAGACAAAATATCGGACCTCATGTCGATGGCATTGTAGTCTCCACAAATGTAAAATATGAAGACTTGGTTGCAAGCTAGTTGAAATACTTGTCTCTAAACCAGTTTGTAGGAGGGAAATCTTCATCTGTGTCCCCCACTCCCACTCAGTCGACAGATGTACATTCTATGTAATCGTCGACCAACCTGAATGGTAACCAAAAACCAGGAGGGAATAAAAATAAAGGACGTGGTAAAAATCATAAGGGTGGGAGGAATAATAATAATAAACCCAAGGACAATGTTAATAATGAGAATTTGAACAATAATGTTGGTGAGAGAAATAAATAAAGGAGAAATGTGAAGTTTCCTTGCAATCTTTGTATAGATGATCACCGTAACCACTTATTCCCCAAACTTGCAGAAGCTAAAAGGATTTTATCTCTACCACCTGTTGTGCTGACTAATCCTTTTCTGCATAATCATCACATGGCGTCGAGCTCCTATAATGTCATAAATGTGGTGAGTGGAAGTCAAAACCCATCGATGCAAGATGGTGATCATATATGCATCAATATGGTTAAGTCTTAGGTTAATGTAGCCACTCAGCCTCACGATTATAATTCTTCATAGACTATACCTGGTCTAGAGTGTCCCCCTCCTCCGAAGATGCCTTTACACATTGAAAAACCAGAGCCTCTACCTCGTATTGCCAAAGGAGTACTCAAGCATTCTACCCACAAACCTAATTCTAGAGTTTCCCAAAATTACTCTATTGTTGAGGATATGGGTCAAACCCCTTGCGCGATGTCGACTCTGGAGGTACTCCAAACGTGTCCTTCCCAGAGGAATTCCTTGTTATATGCATTAGGAGATCTAGACCCCTGTGTCTCTAAGGTTATCAAGTTTGACGTCACAGATGTGAACCCTCACTTGCCTCATGTGAAGACTACAATAGATGTTACTTGCTTTATATTGCCACATCTGAAGGGATGATTGGTATGGTTTTAGTTCAGAAGGATGATGAGATCCATGAGCAAGTCGTTTACTATATTAGTCTAAACTTAGTCGACCCTTAACTCAAATATTCTCACGTCGAGAAGTTAGCTTTGGTTGTCGTTCATGCAGTTCAACGATTACAACACTATATTTTGCTTTGCAAAACTACTGTGGTTGTCGATGTCAATCCATTTCAATACGTCCTTATTAGGTGTATCATAGGGGGGAAATATAAAAAATGGATTGTCTTATTGCAAGAGTTTGATATCGATTTTTCTTCGGTGAAATCCAAGAAATCACTAGTCTTTTCCAAGTTAATATCGGACTTCCCTTGGTTATATGAGGATGTTATTCATGTTGATTTATTTGCGGATGAACACATTTTCCTTGTCTCATTGTTAGACCCCTGGTATGGAGATATTTTGATCCATCTTCAAACTTTAAAGTTCTCTCAGCATCTTTCGAGAGATGATTGACGACATATACGATATCAAGATAAGAACTACCTTATCGTCGGTGACACTTTGTATCACCAAGGAGTAGATAATATATTGCATCATTGCTTGACTCACAAAGAAGTTGAGTCTGTCTTTAATGATTGTCAGAGTGGGGCTTTTGGTGGTCATCTATCTGGGCTTGCGACAACCCATAAAATTTTGCGATCTGGTTATTTATGGCCATCTACTGGCCCTTGGGTATTAATTAAGGAAGAAAGAGAGGAATATGTATAGACATTTCATTCAACTGGTGAGACTATAGAAATTTCTACAATGCGCACCATAAACATAGGATAAGTTTGGTTATTTGCTATGTTTGACTGATCTTGACATTGCTTGTTCTGATTGTACTATCTCTTTCTGCACTCATGCATAATGTCCATACTTTTTACAATAATGGCATTGAATCTTTGACTTGTCAGTTCTCTGACAACTTGACTGACTAGTACTTGGGTTTTGACCTCTTCCACCAGTATTTATAGTACTGCTACTATGCCCACCTCTGACAGAACTTATTCCTCTACCTCTAGAGTTAGCTCTCCCCCTTCCTCTTCCATGGTTTATAGATGACTGCGTGGAAAATTCATTCTCTAATGACATATTTGACCTATTCAATTTGTGTTCATGATTAATGAGGGAAGATTGCATTTCATCTAGACTAAACTAACTCAAGTCTTTTCTCTCCTCTAGAGTCAAAACAAGGGTATCAAAATTAGGAGGAAGAATCCTAAGTACCTTCTCAATTTTTTTTATGTCTTCTATGGTTTTACCATGAGACTTAATCTGATTCATCGGGCCAATGAAATGGGTATAAATTGAATCTATTGTGTCTGAATCTTTCATTGACATAGTTTCAAAATATCTTCTAAGAATTTGTAGTTTTGCAGTATTTACTTTGTCCATACCTTGATAAGAAGTTTGTAATATGTCCCAGGCCTCCTTGGCTTGATTTTCTGATGGAACTCTTGGAAGTATGTTCTCATCCATGGCTTGATGTATGTAAAACAACGCCTTTCCATCCTTCTTTCTTTGATCTTTCAAGACATCCTTCTCAGCTTGTGTGAGGGCATTGTATGCTTCCTGATCTACTAGTTCCACATAGCCATTCTCAACTATCTCCCAAACATATTGACCTTGAAATAGGGCCTTCATGGTCAAGGAACACATATCATAATTCTTGCCTATAAAGGTGGGAGGTTGTATATTTGAGGTAGAATCCATATTTCACTTTTCAACAAAGTTTCTGATCTTGAAATTTTTTGATATAACCTTCTCTTGATCAACCTTATTTTGATCAACCTCTCTCTGATACCATATGTAGGATCAACAATGTGTGCATTATACTCTGTATAATGCAGTTTCAAATACTGCGCACCAAACAAGCTATGCGATAGAGTTCTTAAAAACATTGCATAGTACACAGACTGCTCAGTTTGTTGCGTGATGTGAATACACACACTTAATGAAATGATTTATGAATTTGGAATAAAATAGTGTTATGATTAGCACATAAAATTAGAAATATGACATAACTTTGTTAATAGACAAAACCCTTGATATTAATAACTTTGACGCAGTACGCGCAGTTACAAAATACAATACTAATATGAACTTCAACTCCAATGACTTCTCCAACTGACTTCACAGACATAGATCTTGTGCTCAAAATTCTTCAACTCCTCAACTACTGCTTTTTCTCCTTCATGAATCCATTCTTTCTACATTTTCATCATATGTGTATCATCATCTTACTAACTAAAGACTTGGACTGAGACTTCCTACAAAAGTTAAGACTGACTCAACATTAAAGACTACAATTAATTCGACTCACTCTTCAACTAATTAACTTCTCTCGAGAGAGATAAATATCAGATCCAGTTATAGCTCTCCTTCTTGTTGACTGACTTTGAGTAAACTTATGACTTTGCACTTGCAGACTTTCAGACTGATCGAATGATAATTTGGCTACTCACAGAATGACTCACAGACAAATCAATGGAGATGTAAATATCTCACCGATTTGTAATTACTATTTCCAACAATGACATAGCTTTTATGAATGTGCCTATCTTCTTCATTGGTCTTGCATCTCTAGATCTGAGCCATGTAACCATTCAAATCATTGGAACGACGACGAAAATATTATAGGTGGCTTGTGTCCATGCATGTTATTGATTTTTTTATTGTTCCAATATGATAAAAAATTGAAATTTATGAGATTTTTTATGATTTTACAATCTCTACCATTAATATCTATTATTTTAAGGATTCTTCGAAATTTTAAATTAAGTTTTAGACAAAATTGTCCTAAAAAATATCCAAAAAATCATAACAAGGTTAAACTTTATTTTTATAAATATGTCAATTTTCCAGGTACCTTACCTTTGGACATATGGTAGAAATCACCTTCCAATCACAAACTCAAACATCTTGAATTTTTCATTCAAGAGCATCCAAAAATCTCAAACTCTCCATCATTATCCATGAACGATTATGTGATAGCACAAAAGTGTATTGTGTTTTTGTTTCTTTCTCAAACACCCTACACTACTTGCTATGCATTTGGCTCTTCCTACATTTAGCAAATAACGAAGGTGGAGAGGGTAAGACTACAAAAAATGGAGGTATTAAGGCAGTAGAAATTGGAGGTGATAAGGTAGCAACTCAAAGATTAGGGAGTTATCAAAGACATTGTCATCGACTCCCTTCCTTGTTTGCAGTTGTATGTACTCTTTGTCGATAAACATATTAGCTTGGGTGATAATTTATAGCCTACGGATGTGTTATGCAAACCTGACTCTGTCCAAAGTCGAATACGAAATAAGCAATACCTTGAAGAATTCATCCATACATTGAAGAATGTTTGTGTGGGAACATCATGGATACGATGAGGAAGAAGATCCCCCTATTGGAAATGAATGGTATGAAAACCCCCTCAATAGAGGCTTGTCATTGAGACCCAAAGAAAGAGGAAAATAAACCTAAAATAGAGTTCAAGACATAAGCATACATGAGATAATGAAACTATAGAAAAAAACAAGTACCTTTCTATGTGGAGACTGTAATATCCCTAGGTCGAACCCAACTGTAAATGTAATAATGTACTTAAGCTGGTGAGTTTTTTTATATCTTATTGGCATTTATCTTCCATGGTGTAGTGCGCACATGTACTGCATAGAAAAATGATGAAATGGGCACATTCCAGGATAGCGTGCGCAACATCTTAAGTGAGTGTAATAGTGAGGCCAGTGAGCCTTTTTGTATATGTTTTTTTTTATAGGATGGTGAGCCAGCTATTATAAGCTAGGAGGCTTATTTTTGTACTAGGCCAGAGAGCCTAGATGTTAAAGGCTAGTGCACCTATTTTTGTATATGTCTCATGATTAATATAAAATACATCGTTGCGTGCAGACCGACCACAATAAAAGAGTATGGGGCACTAAAAATTCACTTGTTAGGGAAAGGGTGGGGGATAAAAGTTAAGGAAAAGGGATAATCTAGGGAGCTTAAGCTAAAAAGGAATATTATACTAATATTTCTTAAATTATAAAATATGGATAATTATTTTATCCTAACTTCTAAATATGGGGACAAGTGGGCCAAAGTAGCTCCCAACATGACAAGTGTCAAGTTGGCGACATGCATACTTAGAGTTTGAACTTAGTTCATTTTAGGGACGATTCATCCATTATTTCCATCATTCAGCCATACCATGAACTTTCACTCATGCAGTCAACTATTCTCCATACTTTCCTGTCATTGTATATGAACCTGTATCCATAGCCATACCTATTTGTGTAGATCGTTAGCTTGGGATATGAATTGAAGAAGTGGGTTGTTAGACCCATGGGCTATTGAAGAAGTGGGTTGTCAAGCCCATGGGATATTGAAGAGGCAGGTTGTCAGGCCCATGAGAATTTTCTCTGGGTGAGAGAATTGTCAGGAATTGATTTCTTGAAGGTGATAAAATACAACTACAAGGCTCTGAGACTTCTTATCCATCCTGTTGCTGAAGCCTGGAAAGGAAGTGGGGCAGCCGAAGAACTATTGAGCAGAGAAGGGGCACACTTCCTGGGGTGGGACAGACATGTGGAGAATGACGGACTGTAGGTTGTTAGTTTGAGTTGGCACCTATGACGATGTATTTCCAGTTGTTTATGAGCCATTAGCCTGGTTAGGAATCCCTTTACCCAGGTGGAGTTTAGTCCCAGCTCGGGGGTGACCCACTGCTGAGAGTGATGAGTAGTGTGGTATAAGGTTGGGAGGTGCATGGAAGGTCTGTATGCATTTGGGGACATTCTTACCAAGATAAGTGTCAACTGTGTGATAAATTTACATGCTGCATTGTTATTTACATGTTTATTTTTATGGGTTTATCCTGTGCGAGGTTATAACTGTCTGTATGCTTATGGGTATTTCCTGTATATGTTGCATATATACGTTTACTGTTATTTCAATATGAATCCGTGCATTTATGTAATGTATTTGTTTGTTTAGGTTTTATGTATATATTTCTGCAAGCATTCTATGTGTATATATTTTAATTGCATGCAGTTCAAAAAATGCATGTGGCATAGCTCAATATGATGTTGGGTATGTTACAATATGTTTAGCTGAGAGAACAAGAGCATTCTCTCGTGTAGCATGGCCCGACCATGGGTGGCCGGGGATATTACAAAATGGTATCAGAGCTTCAGTTTTCAACACTGACCTTGGATGGGCCTAGCAAGTTCATTTGAAGTGAATATTCACAGAAGATTTATTTCGAACTGGCCAAATTTTGAGTTGCAGAGCGTCCATGGTAAATTTTGGAAGCAACAATGTGGAATTGGGAAAAGCCTGAATTCCTGTTGTTAAATTCATGATAAAAGGGAGAAATTCGGCCATGCGATGAGATATTACTGATTTAATATTTGTTTTATCAAATTCAGACCTGGAAATGGTCAAATTTGAAGTTATAGTGTAGCCATGACTGATGGAGCGAGATTAATAAATAAAATTCTCAATTTGTCAATGATTTCGGGTAAATTTGTTCCAGAAATGTCAACCCACAATGATTTGTTGTTGCATAAGTTGAAAATCTATTATCAAAATGAAATTGAATGAATTTCATAGTTGCAGAATGTCTATGGAAGAAATGGGGAAAAAAGTTAAGCAAAAGCCCCAATTTATGCAGCAAAATTCACGAGGAATTGACGTGCATAAAAATGAATGTGTGCAGGTGGGTGCCCTAAAAACGCATGATGCGTAGTAAAAATCTTGTGATATGTGAAAATTGGGCATTGCGTAGAAAAATTTTGCTGTGTTGGTTTGCGTGCTAAATTTTGGCACTGCGTGGAAAAATATGGTGTGCGGATGCACGTGGTAAATTTTGGCACCACACGGAAAAATATGGTGTGAGGGTGCGCACGGAAAAATATTGGTGTGCAGGTGCGCACACTAAATTTAGAATTGCACGGTGTGCACACACATAAGAAGGTTCACGCAGTGTACACACACATAATAATGGCGTGCGAGGTGTATGCAGTATTGGGAAAGCGCAGAGGAGTTTGGATGGTGCGCGCACAATATGGGTATATGTTGTCACACGATAGTTTAGTCATTGGTGCACGCATAGTATTTGTGTGCAGTGGGGCGTATTGAACTTTGGCATGCTGCAGTGCATAGAGTGAAATGCGTGCAGAATATCAACGCGTGATACAAAAAATGTGCGCAACAGGTATTGTTCAATAACCAAAACTGTGCACGGTGGATATTGGCACATGACACAAAAGTAGTGCGCGCAAGTTATTGGCGTGACAAAAGAAGTGATGCACCATGGTTATAGGTGTGTGGTGCATGATTTACCTTGTGGTGTTGCTATGCATTCTATATAGGGGTGTATAGGTTGAAAGTTTTTTGCACAAATTCATTTGGAGGGCGAACAACAATGGAAAATCAACGGATTTCCACGACATTTTATATCATTTGAACGTCATCTTTTTGCAATGCGTTTTTGAGGGCCTTAAGAGCGTTCTTAGCAACTCAAAAACCATGAGACAGAGGCATACCAAAGGTACACTCTATCTCTACAGCTCAAATAAAATATCTTGGAGAGATCTTTCTAATGGTGTAAACAATTTGTCAAACAAAGCTTTTATGAGAAGTTACATCTCAAACAGTGAAGGGTAAATTTTAAGACCCATCTAACTTCAAAGAGCCATAACTTTCTGCTCCAGAAACAGATTGAGGCACAAGAATAGTAAATGGAAATATATTGAACCATAGAAGACAGTCCCAGAGATGAATTAAATTTCTGGTCATGACTAAAATGTTTAATATGGAAAAGAAGGTACCTATAGCATATCAGTTACAATATGGTATTTTGGCCTAGAACTTCAGCCGACTGTAACTAGCAGCCTAGAACCCAAAAAAAGGTGAAACTTGGACAGAGTGTCCATAATATGGATATGAAGAAACCTAATTGAGATCCTATGAAAAATCCAATGGAGTAGGTGTGAAATTACATAATTACAACGCAGGGTTGCGCCAAGATGAAGTGTAAACAAGAAACAATTAATGGGGAATTTTCAAATAGCCATAACTTTCTGCTCAAGACTCGGAATTGAGCATGGGAGAAGGTGTTGGAAAGGTATTGGATAGAGGAGTATAATTATCCACCCATAAAATTGATTTGGGTAGAAATTTACACAAGAGATCATAAGAATAATTCTGATGCATTATTGGAACAAAATTGTACATAATTTCATAAAAGTGTTGAAACAGTTAGCCTAACAAATTTTGTTGACTGCACATTTCTGAAGAGATAAGAAATTTTAGTTCTTAAGAGGTGTGAAGGTGGAAAATTTGGTTAAAAATAATCTGAGCTACTCAGAGAAATAATTCTATGACAAAAATATTTCATAAGATGATCAGAAGCCAAGGCCTCAAAATGTCAAGGTATGAATCTGAGTATAGCCATAAAGTCTTCAGAAGCCACTACAGGAAGTCCTCTCATGCTAGTCAAGTATCCAATTGAATATGGAAAAAGTAATAGATCATGTAATGAATGAATTAGTGAAAGTACATTCACTCCCAAAGAAACCAATATATGAATTAAGCAATGCATTGGAGTCCGATCTAGTATAAAATGAATTGACTATCAGAATGATAGTAATCACATATAGAAAGAGGCTTAGCACATGTATGGATAAAGAGTGCATCGTAAACAGGGAATTTCTATGCAATTACAGAGTAATGCCTCCCTTATGGTTATTAGAGTGTGCAGTGGAAGCATGTTATGAAGGGCATCAATAGGGCATGATACAAGTGGGTTAAGCAAGGCAGGTTGAAATCAAATTGGTCAAGACAAGGGAAAGTAATAGCCAACAAGAAAATCCAAGTGTTGATACGATCAGTTAAGGAAGGGATAAATCAAGTACCTCAAAAAGGAAGTTGGTGTTAAATATCAAAGGTTACTTAGAAAACATGTCTGGAAATATAATTGGGTCATGTAGGAGTTGGATCAGAGGGATCTAAATAATAGTGGAGTGCTAAAAATTAATATCAGTATAATATGTAGTTGCAAGTCCATGAACATCCTAGGATAATGGAAGAAGAAATCATGGGGTAGATATCAAGATAATGGGAATGTAGGACAACAATCCAAGATGGAAATCAAGAATAATAAAATATTGTTGATGCATTTCAGAGGTATTGAAGATATTTCCACAATAGCATGGAGATGTCAAAGCCAAGAAAGACTTAAAAGTGAAATGAATTTTTGTAGAGAGTCAATAAGGAACCATGAAGAAGAAAATGGTTCTATGCATGGTTTTGAATGCAAAAGAGATTGTGCCTGAGAAAAATCCATCTCAAGTGGCATGGATACATAAGTGAAATTTCCAGGGGTGGAAGTATCACTTGAAACTGTGTAGGTAAATTAAAAGCAGTATTAAGTTCTTTTAATTAATTCTATGCAGCTAGAGTAGGAGGCATATGTCCATCCTTGCATAATGCTAAGAGATTGCCTATGCAAGCTGAGTTTGAGTCTAGTTGGCAAGTAGTGTATAAAGGTGGAAGAAAACTCAAATACTAAAGTATTCAACCAGGAAAGAGTTGAAATAGTTTAGTCTGAAAAATAGGTGGATGTTGAAGATCTAAAGTCTATAAGCCAGCATGTTTGGAATTATAATTCATCCAAGTATGAGTTTGGATACATGGATCCAGGAAGTAAATAAAAGCTAAAAGTTAATATTAGTTTAGTATTGAGATGAAAAAGCAAAGACAACCAAGAGATATTTGGCTAGAATGTGCTCAGATCATAAATAATCATGCATAGTGGTTACAATGAAGAGCACATGAAGATTCATGAATCCAGAAGAATGGAAGACTTCTGGGTTAAACAAGGAAAGGTGATACAGGGAGAAAGAAGTTGTTGCAATTACTGTAGCAACAAGTATTTTATGGCTTGTTGGGACAACCATAAAGTAAGAATGCTTTCATGTTTGCAAGTGTTGCTGATAATGTTGTTGCATATGGAAGGAAACAACAAAAGGTTGGAATGTTGACTATAAGGTTGATAAAGAGGCATGAGAACTTCTACTATCGTCAACTAATCAGGTAGCATTAAATTCATTTAATGGAAGCCATGCAGGTAAGTACTTATCTTTTGAAATTATGTTGCATAATTTTCAAAGGGAAATTTAAGGAATAATTTCCTAAATTTGAATTGTATAATACGTTGTATGGTATTGTTTAATTGCATTGACAAGATTAAGTTACCACTAGGTGTGGTAAGGGCTAGAGGCATGTTATAGTTATTAAATCTTTTATATTTTGAATGCACACACTGACATAGTAACATGTCATGATTAATTTGGTTATGAGGTAATAACTAAAGAAAATAAAAGATAAGAACTTGTTATAGGAATGAGGCTAAGAAATCTAGTCATGTATGAGACCAAGACATGGTTGGATATGGTAAGGTATGGTTGTAGAAAGGTTATGTGCCACCCAAATACCCGGTGAGCTTCCTACCTTTAAATAAAACTTGGACTGCAACCTTTTTGCTAACACTAATAAACACCACATAATTGTATTCTTGGTGTAGTGTTCAGGTCGAAAAGGAAGGCATCCAAGTAATTGTGAAGACAATGGGAAGTGTGTGGAGATGTGTCAAGAGATTGGCCATATTTCAAATTTATGGATGGTGAGATACATGACTTAGATAAAGATCATTCTGAAAACCAATGCAAAGGTGCATTGAATAAATAGGCATTGAAGAGTTGCACTCATGCCTAGTAAGAGGCAGAATTGCATTCATACATGATGGAATTGTATATTTAAATGCATTTGGTGAATGCATTTTTGTGAGTGCATGTATATGTGTTCTTGAATGTAAGTAATTATGTCAATGGCTGAAATGTTACTAACTCATGGAATTGAGAACATTTCAGGAACTATTAGACATTGAAACAAGAAAGTTGCAAGTCAGGAAGTCACAGGAATAGTGACTACAAACAATTTCCTGTTCAGAAAATTGAAGAAATGAACTCCGTGTTAATAATTATGAACATGCATTTGCATAGAATGATGAGTCATTCTATTCAGTTAAATTTTTTAGTAATTGTGATTGAATTGCTAGGTGCATTCAATTCTAAGATCATGGCATAAGGTGTTGTACATGTTGAATTATGATGTACATAAAGTACTAGAAATATGTTGGTTGTATGCAATATATAATCATTGCAGGAAAAATAGTATTTAGAATGGTGCTTGCTGAAACCATAAGGAAAAATACATCCTATTATTGCAACAACAATGAAAAATTATGAAATAGAATTTCATATTTTGGGAAAAGTCAAATTCATTATGAAATTAATTTGATTTCTAAAATGAAATTTTTATAATGCTCTCTCATGATAAATGCATGTTTATGATGCAGATGAGATGATAATTATTAAAGTTGGAACTCTTGGAGCCACGATGCTCTGAGACATCCTGTCCAGCCTATGTTGGAGCCCTGGAAGGGAAGTTGAGAAGTCGATGAACTATTGGACAGTGAAGGTGCATACTACCTTGGTTTGTACAGGCATGTGGGGAAGATAGACTGTTGGTTGGAGTGCTGCTGAGGTTTGGTACCTTGGCCTAGACTATGTTGATATTGATTGTGGGTCGTGGTTATCTTAGGAAGCAATTTCTATGATGGAGTCATAGCCATGCTCAGAAGTGGTACACTACTGAGAGTTTACAATAGTGAGATATAAGGCTGGCTGAAACGTCATGGATCTACAGCCAATTGTTGCTTCAATGAGTTTTAATTGAAGCATGTAATAAGGAACAATGAGATGGATTATTCCTGAAGTAACTCTATGGAATAGAGCAATTGACTTCCAGTTGCAGTATGAGTACCAAAAAATTGGTGCTGGAAAGTAGAGCACCATATGGATAACAAACTTTCAATAGCTAAAGCTTGGAAATTTTAGAGAATTGGAATGGTACATGGTATATAATGCACTGACGACAGTGCATAAATTAAAGGGGAGGGGATTGTAATATCCCTAGGTCGAACCCAACTGTAAATGTAACAATGTACTTAAGTTGGTGAGTTGTTTTATATCTTTTTGGCATGCATCTTCCATGGTGTAGTGTGCACATGTACTACGCAGTAAAATGATGAAATGAGCACATTCCAGGATAGCGCACGCAACATCTTAAGTGCGCGCGATAGTGAGGCTAGCGAGGCTTTTGTATATGTTTTGTTTTATAGGCTGGTGAGCCAGTTATTATAATCTAGGAGGATTATGTTTGTATTAGGCCAGAGAGCCTAGATGTTAAAGGCTAGTGCACCTATTTTTGTATATGTCTCATGATTAATATAAAATACATCACTGTGCACAAACTGACGATGATAAAAAAGTATGGGGGACTAAACTCCACTAGTTAGGGAAAGGGTGGGGGATAAAAGTTAAGGAAAAGGGATAATCTAGGGAGCTTAAGCTAAAAAGGAATATTATATTAATATTTCTTAAATTATAAAGTATGGACAATTATTTTATCCTAAGTTCTAAATATGGGGACAAGTGGGCTAAAGTAGCTCCCAACATGACAAGTGTCAAGTTGGGGACATGCATACTTATAGTTTGGACTTAGTTCATTTTGGGGGGGATTCATCCATTCTTTCCATCATTTAGACATACCATGAGCTTTCACTCACGTAGTCAGCTATTCTCCATACTTTCTTGTCATTGTATATGAACCTATATCCATAGCCATACATGTTTGTGCAGCTGGTTAGCTTGGGAGCTAGATTGAAGAAACGGGTTGTCAGGCCCATGGGATATTGAAGAAGTGGGTTGTCAGTCCCGTGGGATATTGAAGAGGCGGGTTGTCAGGCCCGTGAGCATTCTCTCTAGGTGAGAGAATTGCTGGGAATTGATTTCCTAAAGGTGCTAAACTGCAGCTACAAGGCTCTCAAACTTCCTGTCTAACCTGTTGTTGAAGCCCAAAAAGGAAGTGGGGAAGCCGGAGGAATGTTGAGCAGAGAAGGGGAACATTTCCTGGGGTGGGATAGGAATGTGGGGAATGAGGGACTGTAGGCTGTTAGTTTGATTTGGCACCTGTGACAGAGTCTTTTCGGTTGTTTATGAGCCATTAACCTGGTTAGGAATCCTTTTACCTGGGTGGCGTTTAGTCTCAGCTCGAGGGTGACCCACTGTTGAGAATGATGAGTAGTGTGGTATAAGGTTGGGAGGTTCGTGGAAGGTATGCACGCATTTGGTGACATTCTTACCAAGATAAGTGTCAACTATGTGATAAATTTACATGCTACATTGTTATTTATGTGTTTATTTTTATGGGTTTATCCTATGCGTGGTTATAATTGTCTGTATGTTTATGGGTATTTCCTGTATATGTTGCATGTATACGTTTATTTTTATTTCTGTATGAATCTGTGCATTTATGTAATGTATTTGTCTGTTTGTGTTTTATGTATATATTTCCGCAAGAGTTCTCTGTGTATATATTTTAATTGCATGCAGTTCAAAAAATGCATGTGGCATAGCTCAGTATGATGTTGGGTATGTTACACTATGTTCCGTTGTGAGAATAGGAGCGTTCTCTCATGTATCGTGGTCCGGCCATGGGTGGTCGGGGATGTTATAGAGACCAAGGTGGAAATCAAGCCATATGCCAAGGAATTTGATTCCATCAAATGAACCAGAGGATATAGAAGATGGAGAAATACTTTAACATGTATGAAGTAACCGTAAAACAAAATATCGCATTTTCTCAGTCGAACCCTGAAGGCCATGATTTGGCATGGTGGGAGAGTGATGGAACCGATAGAGCTATAGAAAATGAGTCACTGATGTCTGATTGAGATTTTTTGAAGGACATGATCAAAGCCTAGTTGTACTCAATCATATATGAGAAGCATCAATAGATTGTATGGCATTACTTCAGGTAGAGGAAGGACAATCAATGTAGGAGTTCACCACTAAGTTTATGAAGAGATCTATTCAACTAGGTGTCTGTCCCAAAATCCATATACATTGATCAAGTACTTGGGAGCATTTCTACCTTACATTTGGTTTCAATTGATGCTATTTGCACCAAATATGATTGATGAGGCCAATGTTTAAGAACAATACATTGTGGGAGACAAGAAAAAACAATAGTGAAGCACACACAAGAAAATGAAACCACAAGAAAAATAGAAAAAGAAAAAATGGAATGAGGAGAAGATCATGGAAACAACATAGGAAGCAACACCTTTAGCCAAGCAATTCAAGGGATGCAATTGAAAGGGACATTTTACCCCCCCC
>ML781336.1:1996187-2012634 GCA_009831015.1 Picea engelmannii
CATGCTCGGGATAAAATAGAACCATGGCTACCAATCAAATACACTGTAGATCCATGTCAAATAACTATAAAGAGTAGCCGCGAATAATACACAGTGGAGCTACATCTCGAAATCATAAAGATATACATATAGAGTATCCATCTCCCAGAAGATGATTCAGCCTGATGGTTGTTCTTCAGAGCTCGAGCAACAACTTCAAAATCTTCTAAAACTCTGGTAGGAGTGCAATATGAGTGTATAACTTCACTACCCAGAGGTCTTCGATGGCTCGTCAGTTATGGACTTGATAATCTTGATGATCGGACTGAAGGCTTCAGTGATTTCGAACAAGGACTTGATTGGATGTTCAAGATGGGGTATGTGGACAAGAGACATATTGCAGAGGGGCCGACTCAGGCTTAGTAACAAACTTCCCTTGGATAATAGCACAACAAGTGATAACACTCGGGCAGCATATATGTTAATCATAAGTCTACGAAGCAGGAGGCAATGCAAACTCTCCATATGTTTGGAAGAGTAACCAAATGGTGGAGGACACAACTCTATATAGCAAGAATAAGCTTCCTAAGGTCGTACTACATCCCATAGTCTGATGATCAAACGGAAAGATGTGCTTTTTCCAAGGGTGACTCATTATGCTGCCAATAAAGAAAATACCTTTCCCATCCTCTTTTTGGGGTATATTGATTTTTTTTTTCTTTTTGATAATTTTTTAAAAAGAATAAAGGAATATTACGTTACAATGGAGGAATGAGGACTGCAAACATACAAGCTCAAGGCACAAGGACAAGACTAATGTTCTAGTAGAATGATACTCGGGAAAAATCCTCTGGTGGCCAAAGGTGTTAAGACGCAGAAGCAAATTGTCACAAGGATGGTGGATAAGGTATGCAAATGCGGTTGATAGAACACACAATGGTAACGTCCTTCGATGTAAGTTTAAGGAGCCCAGAGAAGGTAAGCTCGGTGGTTTTTCATATTTAGAGAGTCTGAAAAAGCAAAAAAGGAGACTCCACTGGGGTACCTTTTTCGACAATAGTCTAGTCGGTTCGAAAAAGGGATAAACTAGCACCGATTAGACGTCAATTCAAAACCATTTTAATGAGTGTGACAAGGACAAGATCACTCGTCTATTTTTTCACTTTTAAGGAATCTGAAAAAATATTAACTATGGACTCTGTCAGGAATATTCTTCTAGACCAATTTAACGAGTGTGAAAGAATAAGGTCAGTCGACGATCTTTTCAATTTTAGGGAGTCTGAAAAGAGCTTAACTATGGACTCCGTTGGGGTTTCTGTTTCGTAAATTTAGTCCCTCAGGCCCGAAAAAGAAATAAAATTATACCTGAGAGTACTCTTTTAAAGAACGGAAGTTCTATAGAGTATACCTTTGTTCGTACAATTGACTGTCCGGACCGAAAAAGGGGTAAACTACCATTGGATAGATGTGACTTCAAATTTCAGTTTAACGAGCATGAAATGCCACAAGATCGCTCGACAATATTTTCATGTTTAAAGGGTCTGAAAAGGGCTTAAAAGAAGACCCGTTTAAGGAACGTTCTTCTAGACCAATTTAACGAGTGTGAAGAAACAAGGTCACTCGGCAATCTTTTCATCTTTAAGGAGTTTGAAAAGGGCTTAAAGAAGACTCCACAATGGTTACTTTTCTCAATTAATCTGGACGAGATCGAAAAGCATAAATGCAGTCTCGCTAGATGTTTCTTTCGAATCTCAAAGTGAGCTTGAAAAACAACAAAGTTAGTTCATGATAGACTCTTTGTGGGTCGATGCCTGGCATCTCCTCGCGGGAGCTATATGCTCCGATGAAAACATTTTCTAGGACGCCAGGGGTTCTAGAGATATTGATAGGCATCATTTCAGAAATGGTTTCCATATTACCCTCAGCATAGATCTTGTGTGTAGCTAAGGGATTAGTATGAAAAGACCTATCTCCATTCATAGTCACGGTGAATTCTCCTGCTTTGATTTGGCTTAACTTTGGGAGGAAATATGATCTGTGATGAACATCTTCCCAAGGTTTGTCTAGACAAGTCATTGCTTCAATTACTGCTTCATCAGAATGCAAGACTAAGTCTAATGAATTGACATTAGCGAGAGAACCCTGAGCCCAAATAGGCTCTAGAAGTGGATCTAACTCTTGTGCAGGATTCGGATCAGGATTATCTGAAGCTTGCTGGACTAAAGAGTACGCTACTTCAGCGAATGACAAGGGCATAGACATGCCTGAGTGCCCTGTCTCATCCATCATGGCTTATGGGGAAGGAAGAATCCAAGGATCCTCAAAGTAAGTCATGTGGAACGATGAAACTTGAAAAATCTCAACCTTATGGTGATTAGATATAAATTTGACATTGTCGTGAGGAGGTGTGTAATCGAAGGTACCCATCAAGGATGGGCACAAACCAACTCCTACGTTAACGACACCGGGTTGAGGATTATCAATCATGGGAACCGTGGATGCCCCCAAAGCTAGGTCAGGTCTAGAGAAGGACAATTCATCGATGGTCACTATCCGACCCTCGTGCGGAAAAAACAAGACTCAGAAAATTGTAGCAACCACAACTTGCATAGCATAAGTCCAACTCCATCCTAACAAGATATTATAGTCGAGGGGGGCATCGACTACCTCTACTTCAACATACACTATCTTCCCTCCTAACTGCACAGGGAAAGAAGGAACGATGCCATGTGGTCGGAAAGAACGACCGTCGAAAGCAGTGAGGAGAGTAGGTGAAGGAGACAAAGCAGGCTAGCCAATAGCCTTCCAACATGCTAGCGACATAACGCATGTCGAGGCACCCTCGTCAACCACCGTGCGGAAGATATTTCATGTAAAAGTTTTTGTCGGATGAGCCACTACTATCTGAAATGCTACATGGTAAGGCAGACGAGGTTTTAATTCGGTGGTATCTAACATGATGGTACCTAGGTTACAAGTCTCAGTAGAGCCTAAAGCAGTTAACAAGGCTTTCCTCTGAGAAGGGAAGCTTTGGAGGACTTCCAAAGAAGACATCGCACAAGGGGTTTGTGATAAATCCTCCACCACAGAGTAATTCTGGGCAGCCCTTGCGTTTGGGTTGTGAGAAGCTTTCTTAAATGCACCCTTTGGAATGTGTGTCATCATTTCTCCCAACGTCTTCTCAATCTGTAGAGGAAGAGATGGGAGTTTGGCTTATTTTCCCTTCTCAGAAGTTCTTGGTTTACTATAGTCGTGTGCTCTAGTCATTATTAAAGCATCACCCCTAACCATATATACGTTCACGGATGAGGGATTGTTTGGAGGAGGGCAGGTTTCTTGACTGCCCCCTTCTGCACTTGTAGAGGCTTGAGTTAAATTTTTCCCATGCTGAAAGGGATTAGTCAACACAGCTTGTTGTTGCTGTGTGACAAACTTTTGGGCCTCTGCAAGCCGAGGAAAAAGATGGGTCGGGTGGTCTTCCACACACAAGTTGCACAGATACCTCGCCTTCCATTTTTCCGTGGTGCCCTCGCCAGCATTATCAGTGGGTTTTTTCTCCCCCTTACCCCTCTTTCATTGTTTTTTCTTCCCTTCAGGCTGTTGGGTGGCCTTTGGGTTAGTCAACTGCACGGAGTGTACTTCTGACATTTGGGTAGGAGGAGTAGCCAAAGAAGTAGTCTGGTTGGCCGCTGAGTGTTGGATAGATAAATGTTGCAATTGTTTTATTAATTGCTCAATGGGCTTGGTTTGTGCTGAACCAACGATACCGTTGGCATGTAGTCCAGCTCTCTGTCTATTTTTATCCAGTATCGATCTTGGTGCATCCGGCAGGATGTTGTATAATAAACCGAATTGAGAATAAATGAGCTCAAACTATTGAGCCCTCGTGATGGCATATTCTTCGGAGAAAACTCCAGAAGTTGCAACGTCTTTGGATAATTGTGGGACCAGAGACTTAAGGAACCACTCAAGCAAGAATGCTGGTGGGACTGGTACTTTGATTAGACTCTTCCGGCGTCTCCACTCTTGGATATGATCAGAGATATGGTCCGCTGTTGTCTGTTCAAAATTGGTGAGCAACTCTATGCCAGTGTCGTATCTTACAGGTAACTGGAAATGGTTAAGGAAGGCCATCGCTAGTTTGCCAAAAGAAGAGTATCGTGAGCGATCAAGCTTGATATACCATTTTGTGGCACTCCCGATAAGAGTACGTTGAAACAATCTCAATTGTACGGAGTCATATTTCAATGAGTTAGATGAACACAAAAGATGGAAAGTAGTCACATGATCACCTAGATCTTCATTAGGATTGGCATCGAAATTTGTAATGTTTGAAGGCAACTTCGTTGGCATAGGAGGCCAACGTGGATCGTGACAAATAGGATAATTTAACAACCTTGTCAAATCTGGCAAGTGTAACGTCGCCAGGAATGGTAGTTTGGGATGCTGCTGATAGCCTGGGAAAAAGGGTCCTGGAGTTTGACTGGCACCAGGTTTCTAGGAAAAGTTTGGCTACTAGCCTGGGTTCTGGTAGAAACCATGGCCCTGACCAGCATAAGGATTTTGCATCTGTGGAGACATCATTGGCTGATTTCCCATAAAGGACATAGGATGTTGGGTATACATCATGTTTGATGGACTTTGGGAAGGATTACCCCATGCCGGTTCTGATGGGAGAGGCATAGTAGTTTGTCCAGGGTTCCATTGACTGTGGAAAGAATTACCCCAGAATGACATTCCAGAGGAGGGAATGGATCCTTGTCCTGAGTTCCAAGGTCCTGCTATATGTGCCCCCGGTGCAGGAATAGTACCCTGCACCAGAGTAGACTGTCCAAAAATGGGAGTGCCCATAGACGAGAAAGCGGTGGATGTGAAAGTGTTGTTACCAAACGTCCCGTTCCAAACAAACAGTGATGAACCTACCGGCATAGTGTGCGCAGGTGTTCCTTGACTCCCATCTCCAAATAAACTAGTGTGTGCAGGCTGCCTGGTGGACTGTTGATGCAGACCACCAAGCGAAGGGGACAAAGGAGGGATATGACCTCCAGCGTAAGGAAAAGCATTAAAAGGGATAGGAGTGCCCCCAAGTTGACCTTGCAGAGGAGCGTTAGAGATCCCTGCCCCCAGACCCAAAGTCTGTAAAGTGGAGTAAGTGAGTGCAGGACTTGTTCCCGAACTAGGCATACCGTATGAGAACGGAGAGCCTGTCGCACTAGGTGTGAAAGGAGTTGTGGCTGCCACCATAGATGGGTTCGGTCCACTATGTGATGTAGTTGTGGTCGAGACCATGGTGGCTCGGACCGATGATGGCAAGTTAGGAGATGATTCTCCTATGGTAGCAACTGTGGTGGGAATGGAAGAATTCCCAGAGGAAGTAACAACGTTTGTTTCCATAGCTGTGTGAGGCACTGATAGGCTTTCGTAAAATTGGATTGGTACAATAACTGTTGGCCAAGTATCAGTGGTTGGGGTTTCAACCGAGCCAATATTGGTGGCTAATTCCTTCGGGAGTCATTCAGGCACAATGGTTTGTAACCTGTTCGCTTCGAAAGACCCTTGTTGGTCTAGCTTCCACCTCGATGGTGGCGGGGGTGGCTCCAGTATAACTGGCGGCAAGCCCAGAAGCCTTTGTGACCGGTGGAGCTCGGGATCCTCCACTGTATGAGAAGATCCAAGACACGCTAAGGTATTTCTACAAATAGTAACACACACTAAAAAATAAGCCCCTAAGAGATAAGACAAGCAAACTCTAAACTAGTTGGAAGAATAGTTACAACAACCAACACTAGAGCAACTTACCAGTGCAAGTGCAACTAGAACACGGAAGCAGCCTCCGGGTATAATCTACAAAGTGTGGCCCGATGTCTATCCTAGGTACCGCGGTATACCCTCGCAATCACCTGTGTATGTCCCTAAACAATATTGGCAAATAGTTTGCCAGCACGCGAATAGTCACCAGGCGGGTACAGTCGAAAGTCGGGTAGACCACAATGAGCAGGGTATCAAGCCCGAAACCTATCAAGGGTATCGAGAGAAAATGGTCCAAAAGACAACTGAGGACATCGAATGGATTAGAGACCCACGAAGCCCCGTGGCAAATGCAAACGACGGAATCCCAAAACAAATCCTCGATATGTGTTCTCCACTACGCTTGGTCCGGCTTTGGAGGGGTTATCTCCGCTACCTTTCCACACACGGCCTCGTGTTTATCCCCTATGTTAGAGGGGGGTCCCAGATAACTTCCACAAAACTGGACTTCTACACTCCCTATCAAAGACTCTAATGTTTGGTTTTGAATGGCCTTGGAGAGTTTCCTCTCCAACCTAATCCAAGGCCCTAGTCCTGAACTAGTTTGTGAACCCTACAAACAAAAAGTCTAATAGATTTTAAACTAGCGTTGCTTTTATGGGTTTTCTTATTTCATGGGGTATGAAGGTGAAACTTATGATGTGTAAAGACTAAAGCAAAAACGAATGAAAAAAGATGGAAACAAAAGACTTTTACTAAATGCAAAAATCAACAACTTTTCACAAAGAAAGATTTCTTTTTCTTTTCAATTTTTCTAAGATTTTATGCAGCAAACATAAAGGAATTTCGCTCGATTTTGAGCTACTTATTCTCTAAATGCACTGCAAAAACTTATCAACAAAAATACTTCTCCCTAGCTATTGATGCAGAAACACAATCTTCAAACAAAGAAGAAAATGAAAAGTTTTTTTTTCTCTTTTTTTATTTATTTAAGTGCTAATCAAGCAACAAAGGGAAACTACCGACAAGCACAAAACCAAGAAATACAAATTCTGGCTTAAAGCACAGATCACAAAGAATCAAAGTAAAGGCACACAATGGAAATCAAGAAAACAAAGATTCTTACGCTTGTCTAAAAACCATAAAACAATTTTTTTCTTTTTATGTTTTCTGTCAACTATCAACTGAGAAAAAGAAGGCTAAGGGTAAGAGGACCTAACCTACTGACTATTCAACCCCTAGACTCAAACACCTGAGAGGAATACTTCTCATCAAAGGAAGGGATGACTACCCCACCCTGATTAAAAAGTAGCCTGTCAAGCACGCTACTATCACTAAAACAACACACGTGCACACGCGTGCTGAGCTGAAACTGGCAACATGTACACGCAGTCTGACCTTGTACAGGCCGCGTGTATGTATAAATTCTAAGACAAAAATAAACACAGGCAGCCCAGACTAGGAAGAGGCCTCTGGTATTGATAACCAAGGTCTCTTGAAGGCTTGGATGCTTCTTCTAATAGAAAATAAAAGTAATTGCAAGGAATAACAAAACACAAAAAGACAAACTGAGATAGGACTATGAACCAGCAAGACTCAGACAGGATCCAGAAAACCCCCTGAGAATGTATAATTCTGACAGGGAAGAGGAGGAATGCCTCTCAAGTTCTCTGAACTCCTACATGCTACTAAAACCTATACAGCTAGTGTTCACACGCGAGCTGTAAGAGGTTAGGGTGCAGGTACATGCGTGCAGGCCTTCTGTAGGCCACGTGTACCTCTGTGTGTCTCGACAATTACCGTCAAGCAACAGTTAGGGAAAAATGGTATAAAGAACTAGGCTCCTTGCTAGCTCAGGCCTAATAGAAAATAGACAGACAAAGAAATAGAAAATCTAATCTTTTAAACTACCCAAAAACCTTAACTAAATCCGGAAACCCTAAAGAGTATCTTCCCCAGTATGGTCGCCAACTCTGTTGTTGGGAAAAATACCCTACGGACTAGAAAACTAGGGTCATACTTGCATGCATATTTTGACCATAAAGAAATGACTTTTTAACCTACCACCCAAAACCTTAACCCCTCTTTCATGATACATGCATGGAAAGGAACTACTAACCTTGTTATTGATGTTTGGTGTAGATCCTCTGTTGCGCTTTGACCGCTTGCTTGCACTGCTTCTTCCAAAGATAACCTGCAATCAAGACAAACAACTATGCATGCATGCTACTTTTCTACTTGAGGGTTAGAAATTAAGCATAAATTAAACAAACCATAGATAACTCATGCATTGGGACGAGAAAAGTATTCTTTTATTATTTGAAAAATGAATCAACTTACAATCAAAGTTGAGACCGGCCACCGCTCCTTGATCCTGATCCTGGGATCCTCCTCTTCTTTTGTCCTCCAACTGCTTTGCGTTAATTCACCTTTGGCTTGAGGAAAGGCTAAAGGGTTGGGACAATGGATTCGACAAATGGGAAAAGTTTCTTCGCTATAATTTTCCTCCTCCAAATGGTACCCCTACCCCTTCTTTTATAGGCTAGAAGGAGCTAGGGTTTTGGACGAACTCTCGGCCATGCATGGCCAGGAGTTTCAGTTAACTGACCCATAGCTTTTTGTTCCATCGACAAATTTCCTATTTTTGTGATTTTGAAGGTACAAGTGGGCTGTAGTGGGCCTGCTAGTGTGTACTTTGTAGATACATGCGGGCTGTAGTGGGGCAACTAGCATGTACTTTTAAAAATGGAGTTTTTAGAAGAGTTGTTCAGTATTTTTTGGAAAAGAAAGGATATGAGTTGGCCTGTTGTCAAGTAAGCATGTGTGGTGCAATTTAGGGTTATAACACTTGGTCAACTCTGCACCTACAGGACGTGGCAGTCTCCCTTTGGCTTTTGCTGCTTCATTGGAATGCTGTGAGGGGACCCATATGGCAGATGTAGATGAAGCTCTGACAGGGGTGAAGGTGTCAACACTGTGAAGGTGAGAAGAGAGGTGTTGAGGTGGAAGCACCAGGTGGTGAAGAAATAGAGGCTGTGACACCAGATGATGAGGTGATGTGCCACAAGAAGGTGACAAGGAGGCCGCAATGTGACAGGTCGGGGAGTGAGGACACGAAATAGGTGGAAGTGGCGTGGAACATGGAGGTACAGGTGTTGGAAGATAAGAGGGTCTAAGGGAAAAGGGACATGACACCGGGGAGATTGGAGGATAGGTGTGTGGTAGAAAAAGGTAGGAGGGGAGCGAGATATGTGATAGGGGAATGAGAGAGGTATAGTGGAGGAAACATGTAACCGGGAGGCTAAGGTGGTAAGCAAAGGAAGAAGAAGTAAGGGGCTTTAGGGGGGCCCACACAAAACCACCAATTCCGGAACCCCCCCCCCCTCATTAAAGGTAGAATGACAAGGGAGGTCCAGAATCAATCTTCGGCCACAGATCTAGGCGCTTCAATCCTAATAGTTCAAACTTGCGTGCTCAATTCTGGACCCCCCCCTCCTTGTTAAAGGTAGAATGACGAAGGGGGTCTGGAATGGAACCCTAGCCATAGATCTGAATGCATAGATTCTGGCCGCCTAGATTTGCCCGATGCTTAACGAAGCACGCATTTTATGACCTAAATTAGGGTAAGTGGGTTCTTACCCCAATTCTTTTCATTTTTCCACCCAAGGGGGCCATTCTCTTAGGAAAACACCGCCTTTACAAGAATTGGCACTAAGAAGCAAGACCATTGATTTAGGAGAGGTGTCCGCAAATTGTCAACTCTGAAAGATTGATGTACAGAGGAAAGCAGGGTTTGAGATTTGAGAATTCTGAAGTCAAGAGACACGAAAGGATCATAGTCGATTGATCTGAGGAGGACATGCATCAGTGGATAATATCCTTCGGATAAAATTCATTCAAGGAAAAGAGTGAAGTTTGAGATTTCAAAAAAAACAAATTCTAAAATGATCAGCACCATCAATTGAAGAGGATGCATGGTAGAAGATCTAGTATTGCGGGAGAAGATAGGGTTTGAGAGTTGAAACTCCCGAAACCTGAATTGCAAAGGAGATCACATCCGTTGATTTAGAAGGGTTAGATCTAGTCAGTATATTTGGAAAGGGAAGATATGAACCGCTATTTTTAGAAGTACTATCAAGATCAGGAGATCGACGGTCCTGTATCATTGCGAGGACAGGAGTTGTGCGAACTTTAAAATGTTGAGGGCGAGCCACAATCCAGACCATGGTTTGGGCAAGAGGACATGTGGAAGATCAAGGAGAATTGCAGGATGAAAATTAGTTTGATATCAAACTGTGTTTGGCCGTGCCTATAATCACGTGGTCACGTGACGCCATCGCCCAAGGTCACATCAAGAGGGGGATTATCACAAAAAGGAGCTAACACCTAATACTCTGAGATTTTGTAGGAGAGCGAAAGGGAAGGTTGCGAGTACCATAAGACCTGCACTAGAGAGCTGAAAGGGCCTGTGTTTAGATACAAAAGGAGACCATTAAGGTTTCAAAGCGTCATTTGACTCAATAATCAAAGATCCTTGACCGGGAGGTCGTGTAGCCCTACGAGAGAGTAGGGGGGTTGCATCAGGTGGTATCAGAGAAGATATTGAGTTTTTTGTAGATAGTAAACAAAGGAGAAAGGAGCTAGATTGGTATCAATTGTGGTATCAAAATTTAATTTATGTTTGTAGGCACCAGAAGGTGACGCAGTGGAATCATGCCACCTAGAATGCGTAGAGAAAATGCAGAAATGGAAGAAGAAATGAGGTGACTTGGAATGAGACTGGACGCCATGGAAACAACACAGAGAAGAGAACTCGACGTTGGAGATATCAGTGAAGCTGAGAGTGAAGAGATAGAGGTCGAAGAAAATGTAGCAGAGGATGTTGCACAAGATCGGTTATTGAAATTTGTTTCAAGAATAGGAGCCAGAGAAAGGATAGAGGTAACAATGTATGAAGGCAATTTGGAAGTTGAATAATTGTTAGATTGGGTATGTGCTATGGAAAAATACTTCGATTATGCAGATATCGAAGAAGACAATATGGTGAAGCATGTAGTGACAAGACTGAAAGGTCATGCAACATTATGGTGGGATGAACTATAAGCCGAATGTAGGAGCAAAGGTAAGCAAAAAATTAAGAATTGGGATAGGATGGTAGCAAAGCTGAAAGAAACATTTATTCTAAAGGACTATCAAATCAATCTGTTCATAAGATTGTAGAACCTGAGATAGAAGAGCATATCAATGAAGGAGTAAACTGAGGAATTTTATAGACTGAACATCAGGGCTAGACAGAAAGAGAATGAAGATGAGAAAACAACCAAATATATCAATGGGATGAGATATCAAATACAAGAGGAGATCAACATGATGTCTGTTATTAAAGTCAAGGATGCTTATCAAGAAGCCTTGAAAGCTGAAGAAAAATTGGCCAGGAAACAAAGCCAATGAAACAGAGGAGGAAATTCAAGCAAAGGTAAGGGAACCAATAGAGAAAAGTTCTAGAAACTGAAGCATGAAGATGGAAAACAACATAGTCACCCAGAGAAAGGTGGGAGTTCTAAGGAAGGACAACATGGGGGAAGAAGCTCATTTTCCAGAGGAAGAGGAAGAGCTAGAGGAGGCAAAGTTAGATGTTATGCTTGTGGAAAACCAAGGAACAAGTCTTGGGAATGTCCTGAGGGAAAGAAAGAAGGAGGAGGCGAAGCACACATTGCTGAAGCACAAAAGCATGTGGAGGTAGAAGCAGAAGAAGGGGGAAGGTACCTCATGATGAGGAAAATTCTTCTTAAACCAGAGAAGGAACTAGAGGAACTAGTTCAGTGAACAAGTCTATTCAGAACTGCTTGCAAGATGAAAGACGAAGTTTGCAAGGTGATCATAGACAGTGGGAGCTTTGACAATCTAGTATCCACAGAGACGGTGGAGAAATTGGAGCTAAAGACAACTGCACATCCAAACCCATACAAGGTATCATGGTTGCATAAAGGACATCAAGTAATGGTAAGTCAACAATGCCAAGTTGAATTTAAAATAGGAGGTTATAGGGGTAAAATATTATGTGATGTGATTCCTATGGATGTCTGTCATATTTTATTGGGGTGACCATGGCAGTTTGACATAAAATTTATTCATGATGGAAGAAATAATACTTATACCCCATAAAATAATGGTAGGACACATATGTTGTTACCAATTGAAGACAAAGAGAAAAAGAGGGAAGCCAGTTCGAGTATACTTCTCATGAGTGGGAAGGAACTCTTGAATGAAATCAAGAAGGAGAAATAAATATAGTTTGTTATTTTTTTAATGTTCAGATGTCTTTGTATCATTAAAAATTAATACCTTGTGACTCTAGGATCAACAGTGCACACAGTCAACTCTGCGCAATGCATTTCCAAATACTACGCACCAAAAAGGTTACATGACATAGTTGTAAAAAACACTGCGCAGTGCATTTAGCACATAAACTCAGAAATATGACACAACTTTTTTAATAGACAAAAAAATTGATATTAATAACTTCGACGTAGTACGCACGGTTATAAAATACAATACTAAGATGATCTTCAAATCCAATGACTTCTCCTACTGACTTCACAGACACAAAGCTTGTGCTCAGACTTCTTCAACTCCTCAGCTACTTTTGTTTCTCCTTCACAAATTTGTTCTTTCTACCTCTGCCTCGTCTGTGCATCATCATCTTACTAACTAAAGACTCAGACTTATATAGAATCGGATTGAGACTTCATATAGAAGCTAATACTGACTCAACATTAAAGACTACAATTAATTCGACTGACTCTTCAACTACTTAACTTCACTCAAGAAAGATAAAGATCGACTCCATTTATATCTCTCCTGCTTGTCGACTGACTTTGAGTAAACGTGAGAATTTGCACTTGCAGACTGTCAAACTAACTAACTGATATTTCAACTACTCACAGAATGACTAACAGACAAATCTACGGAGACGTAAATATCTCATCGACTTGTAATTACTATTTCCAACACTCCCCCTTAATTATAAGTAGGTGGGATTACAAAAAGAAAATTACATAAAAAATTGAGTTTACAATTTTGTTTTCACTCATCTATTATTGTGTAGACTCCAAGACTGTTGCGAAGATGCTAAAATGCATCTCTTGCTAAAGCCTTTGTAAAAATGTCCATGAATTGTTATTTTGACCTACAAAACTCTAAGCAGATCTCTTTGTTATTCACCAATTCTCTAATAAAATGATACCTTGTATCAATGTGCTTAGTTTTCTTGTGAAACACATGGTTCTTTGATAGCACGATGGTTGAATTGTTGTCAGAGAATACTGTAGTTGGTTCCTTTTGTTCCTAAAACAAATATTTTAACATCCTTCTCATCCTTTTGTAGCTACGATGTACTCTGCTTCTGTTGAAGAAAGAGTCATTATGGTCTACTTCCTTGATGCCCATGATATCATACTTGTTCCAAAATGAAATGTGTATCCAGAGGTACTTTTTTTGTCATATATTCTTCCTCCACAATCACTGTCAGTGTATCCAATGAGTTTGAAATCTTATGAAGTGGAGTACTTAATTCCAAAATATTTTGTCCCATTCACATATCTCGGGATTCTCTTTCCTGCCTTCCAATGTGATTCTTTTGGAGTTTCCATGAACCTTGAGATTAGACTTACTCCATACATAATATTAGGTCTTGTCGTTGTGAGATACATAAGACTACCTATCAGTCTTTTAAACAATGTGGGATCTACCTTGGACCCTTTATCTTCCTTGCTTAACTTCAATCCTGTTATGCTAGGTGTTGGGGCTACTTTTGAATTTATCATATTGAATCTTTTCAATATTTCATGCACTATTAAGAACCAAATATCAATATAGCATAGAAAAACCTCAGAAAAAGTACTCAACGCCTCGAAAAAGAGATAATTTCAGATAATAATCCTCTTCTAGGAGACAACTTCCTTTTACCCCACTTAAATGTTCAAGTACAAGATTATTCAAAATGAAAATGTCTCCTTGGTATATATAGGAGACTAGGAGGTATAATTACAACTAATGGCCTAAAGCCGACATAAATAAAATAAAATTACTAATGTAATATGCCCCAATTAAGGGGTAATGAGCCAATATTAGGGCTTAACATGACCCTCCCCTTGAGACAAGTGTTGTTTGCAATGCTTGAGTAAATCTGGATGCTTCTTTATAAAAGACTCTTCTTCTCAAGTGGAATGTTCAGCCGGTAGTTTCCTCCATTTAATGAGATACTCTGAAATGGATCTATTCCTCAGCAGGCGAATTCTTGTGTCAGTGATGGCTTCAGTCTCTAATATGATTTTTCCTTCCTCGTCAAGTTCTGGCAATATAGTTTGAACTAGGATCTTTTCACCTATAACCTTCTTTAAGCATGGAACATGGAAAACTGGGTGTACTCGTGAAGATGCAGACAAATCCAATTTGTATGCCATAGTACCAATATTTTGCAACACCTTATAAGGGCCATAGTACTTTGGTGATAATTTACTATCCTTCTTGGCTTGCTTGAGGGACATCTGTTTGTATGGTTGTAGTCTTAAAAACACCCAATCCCCTACTTCAAAACTTCTTTCACTACGATCTTGATCTACTTGTTGTTTCATGCAATTATGTGCCATGGTTAGGTTGTCCTTTAAGATTTGGGGAACTTGTTGTTGATTCTCAATGTGATCTTTCACTGCTTGAACCTTAGATTTTTATTTTAGAGAAGAAGTCATGGAAGGAGGGTGGTATCCATAAAGTGCCATAAATGGTGTCATTTTTGTTGCAGTATGAAAGGAAGTGTTATACCACCATTCTACCAAGGGTAACCATTTGAACCATTTTGTTTGTTTATCAGAGACAAAGCAATGAAGGTAGCCTTCCATACATTTGTTCACTATCTCAGTTTTTCCATCAGATTGAGGATGATAGGATGAGTTATGAGCCAATTGAGTACCCAAAAAAGAAAATAATTCTATCCAAAAATGTCCAGTGAAGATGGGATCTTTGTCACTTACAATAATCTTTGGGTTGCCATGTAGATTTTGAGTTGTCTCCATGAATGTGGTGGCAACTATACTAGATTTGAATGGATGAGAGAGTTCACAAAAGTGTGTGCACTTGGTCAGTCTATCAACAATCACCATGATGACACTCTTTCCTTCAGAGTTTGGTAACCCTGTGATGAAATCCATGGAAACCTCCTCCCAGCGCTGACTTGGGATGGATAATGGTGGTAAAAGACCCAGGGTCTTAATTGTTTCCACCTTATTTTGTTGTAAAACCAAACATTTTGCCACAAACCTTTGAACATCAGTTTTAAGGCCATCCCGAAAAAAATCCTTTTTGACTCTATGGTAGGTTTTCAAAAATCCTGAGTGCCCTCCTACTGGAGAGGTGTGAAATTCCAATAGTACCTTTTGTTTGAGTTGGGAGTTCTTACATAAATACAAGCAATCTTTGTACCATAGTGAATCATTTTTCCATGTAAATGTATCTAGAATCTTGTTGCAACCTTTGAATGAGAGTCCAAACTTTTTCGTCATTCTTCCATTCATCCTTTGCTTCTATTATCCAATCAGGTTGGATGATCGAGATAGTATAGAGAAAGGCCTCAACATATTCATCCTTTCTTGAGAGTGCATCTTCCACAACATTTTGCTTCCCCTTTTTATAGACGATTTCAAAATCATAACCCAATATATTGGTTACCCATTTTTGTTGTTCTTCTGAAGATAGTCCTTTTTCCAAGAAGTATTTAAGACTATCATGATCTGTTTTGACCTTAAAGTGCCTACCTATTAGGTAAGGACACCATTTCTTCAATGCATGTAGTATTTCCATCATTTCCTTCTCATAAATGGTTTTGTGTAAGTCCTTTCCCTTGAGTGGTCGACTTTCAAAACCCAGGGGCCTTCCTTCTTGCATTATGACAACACCAATTTCATTTCCCGAGGCATCACATTCCACAATAAAGGTTTTTGTGAAGTCTGGAGTGGTCAAGACAGGAGCTTTACACATCACCTCTTTAAGTTGTTCAAAAGATTTAGTTGCCTCTGGAGTCCATGAAAATTCATCCTTCTTAGTTAGTGTCGTTAAAGGTGTTTCTATTCTTCCATAGTTCCGAACAAACTTGTTGTAGTAACCTGTCAAACCCAAAAATCCTCTAAGATTCTTCAATGTTTTGGGAATTGGCCAGTCCATCATGGACTTAATCTTGTTAGGGTCTACCTTGACACCTTCACGAGATACAATATGACCCAAATACTCTACCTCCTTTACTCCAAAGAAAGATTTGGATGGTTTGGCATATAGTTGTTGCTCCTTTAGTAGTTGTAGCACCTTGTCAACATGTCACACATGATCCTCCCAAGACTTGCTATAGATCAGTATATCATCAAAAAATACTAACACAAATTTTTGAAGGAAGGGATTGAAAATGGAATTCATTAACCCTTGGAATGTGGAAGGTGCATTTGTAAGGCCAAAAGGCATGATCAAAAATTCATAATGGCCTTCATGAGTTTGGAATGTTGTTTTTGGGATATCTTCTTCCTTCATTCTGATCTGATGATACCCTGAATGGAGATCCAATTTTGTGAAATAGATTGTTCCATGTAGTTCATCTAACAATTCATCAATGATGGGAATGGGAAACTTATCTTTAATAGTGATCTTGTTGAGCTCTCTATAATCTGGACACATA
>ML781336.1:2013830-2053497 GCA_009831015.1 Picea engelmannii
CTCATCTGGAATATTGGTTACCTTTATATTCAATCTTTGGAAGTTCTCAATGTGCTCGGTAACTGAACCCTTTTGCTTGAGATTTATCAATTGGCTAAAGAAGGTATTGGTCCTTGTATCCTCATAGTGTGCTATCATTTCTTTCGTGAAAATTGTCCAAGTGATGAGTGATTTGCGAGAACAAATCCATAAATACCATACAAATTGATTAGGTTCTAAATATAAAGAAGCAATTCATACCTTTTGTGTATGTGGCACATTATGGAGATCAAAGAATTGCTCCATCTAAAGTATCCCTATGATTGGGTCCTTGCCATCAAAATTCCTCATATCAATCTTAGGAACGTGGTTGGTCTTCAAACCCAAGTTGGAGTTTCTCCATTCTTGATTCACCTTCCTTGTGTCCTCATCATGAATTTCATGGGATGCATTTTCACTTTCAGGTGTCTTCTCTATTATGAAAATTTTCAATACTTCCATGATCTCCCCTTTTAAACCCTACGTCATCTCTTGTAGTTCATATTTTGTTACTATCTTCTTTTGTAAATCATTTATGTTCCTACACATTTCTTCACCTTCATCAAGAGTCTAGGTAGGATTTTTTGGAGGCTTATTTCATGTAGAAGTTCCCTTTTTGGGTGGCATGTTGGCCAAGTATCACTTTTGAACCTTGATTTTGAGGTGGTTCTGCTAGACAATATTTCTTCCGTTGTATCTCCCAAGTTTCGTCCCTTCTAGTTATGAAAATTTATTTTATGTAGTTCTCTGATATTTCTTCTCTGCAATGCCACAGGTCTGATGAAAATTGGATGTGCCAAGTGAAATTTAAAGTAACTTCCCCACAACTTGTCGATTTTTGGCCTTTCCAGGAGATCTCACTTGTATAGCAGGCCACGCACAAAATAATTGATATAAAATTATGAAACTCTCACCAACAATACTACAGACTGTCCATGATGCGATGAAACTAGTCCCACTTAGTTTGGATACTCTAGGAATATGTTATGATTGTTTTACCTGGTACACCTTCTTAAGACTAGTCAATAGGACTAGTCAGATACTCTATCTTACATAGGGTGTATCTACAAATTTAAGATGACATAGAAGCCGAAATGTTTACCATAGATACCTTACTAATTTCTGTAAATAGCCTCTAGATTTTAGAGTCTGAAACGTTACAAAAATGTTTTTATAGCGAAAATTCCGCAATGAATTAGTTCAGGATGATTCCAGAATCCTATCTTGTACAGGATGTATCTCCGAAATTGTAAGGCCTCAGGAGATGAATTTTGAACCCAACATAACTTGATCCATCTACTAAATATACTCCAAGCCATTCCTTCTGAAACGTTGTAGAAAAAAAGTTATAGTGAAAATTCCACGACATCTAAGATGTAGCAGCGAAAACCCAAGACCTTGAGCTCTGATACCATATGTTAAGAACCAAATATCAATATAGCATAGAAAAACCATAGAAAAAGTACTCAATGCCTTGAAAAAGAGATAATTTCAGATAATAAGCCTCTTTGAGGGGGAAAACTCCTTTTACCCCACTTAAATGTTCAAGTACAAGATGATTCAAAATGAAAATGTCTCCTTGGTATATATAGGAGACTAGAAGGTATAATTACAACTAATGGCCTAAAGCTGACATAAATAAAATAACATTACTAATATAATATGCCCCAATTAAGGGGTAATGAGACAATATTACGGCTTAGCATGCACATACTTAGATTGTGAGATAAATATGCCAGTTTTGGACTGGTGCACTTCTATTCTCGAAATATATCTCATAAGCCCCAAATCACTCATTTCAAATTCATCCTTCATGATTGAATTGAATTCTTTTATGTCGAAATTACCTGTAAAAATAAAATCATCCACATATAAGAAAACAATTAACATATTACTTTGTTGATTTGCTTTGATCTATAGTGTTGGCTCACTTTCACTTCTATGAAATCCATTCTGTGTGAGATATGCGACTGTACCAAGATCTGGGATATTTGTTAGGATATTTAGAAACTTAGGAGTTAGTTAAGATCTACTTGGTCTAATATGTCATTAGGTAAAAGTGTGTTTCTTAGTGTGTTTCTTTAGTATGCATTAGTATGCATTTTTAGTTAGGAAATCCAACGGTCACGATATGTTCTCGACATAGAGTGATCCAACGGTTCATACTCTCCTCGATCTTAACGGCCATTGATCCATGGCTTAACACCTTCTTGGTACATGATCTTTATTTAAAGACCATGGAGGGTCATTTGCCGATGATCGATTGTGAGAAAATCTCTTGTAAAATCTCTCTGTAATATTTTTCTTTGCATTAATAAACTACTCCAAGTGGTTGCGTTGGCTAGGGCCATGGATGTTTCCCCGTAGGGGTTTTACCACGTGAAAACATCGGTGTGTTGATATTTGATATGGTTATGTGAGTGGTTACTAAAGGTGTTCATCCTCTATTGGAATACCTGTGTTGCCGAATGTTGGAGCCACCTTGCTTTTTTCTAGCTCGTCTCAAATTTCATGTCTCAATGCTCGAAATTGAAAGATGGTTTTCATATTTTCCGTCTGTGGTTTCAAAATCTCGGAAATCCTATCACACAAGCAACGATAATTATTGTACCCATGAGGCGAGTTCTAGTTTTTGTCAAATTTTTCTCCCTTTTGTTCTACCTCGGGATTTCACATGTTGGACACTATAGATCACATAATTCACAAATCCCGAGCAGCAAAACAGTGAAATCGCTTTAAATTTTTACCCTAGATCAGTAACGAGAGTAAATTTTTCTTAAATCACGATTGAACATTATCAGGTTTTCACGCCTCGGCATTCACTAAACCCAAAACTCGCACTATCGTACTCCTGATAGCCGAAAACACGATTTTTGTATGTTGGTAGCCCGTGTCAAAGTAAAAGTAAAAGCTAAACCATGGTAAAGTTCTGTCGGCAATTCACCACTTGGCGTTTTCTTTTTTAAAAGCTACACCGTCTAATCCCTAACTCGTGAAATCACGATAAGGATATAAACGTAATTAATTAATCACCTAATCCAATTTTATCTTCCCTTTTTATTAAGTTGTATTATCGCAATCTCATGGTTTCGCAGCTCAACATGCAAACCTCCCGAAAACTTATTTTCGAAGCTCCGAGTCGCGATATGGCGAATATAATAATTACCTAATTAATTAAGCCCCTAATCATGATTACGTTTTTATTAACCAAAATCAATCATCGCAATCTCGGGTGTTAGAGGTTCAAAATGTTAAAGCAAAATCCCCGATATAACGAGTACCGAAATATTAATTAACGTTGGTAAAACTGGATTAATTAAGCTAAATCAATACATCCATCTTTTTTATGCTTGCACTATTTACGAGGTAACCTTATTTCTTCCATACGCCAACTGACACTTCAAACCGCCAAAGTTTATGGCATTAATTAGGAAATAGGGCGAATCGATGAATAAAGCTCGGGTTTTTATGGTCAAATTTATTTCTGAGCATGATTTGACAGATTTCATCTAAAAGAGTATTGAGTTTTCGAATATATATAGAACTGTTATTCATTATGACAAATGCATTTCTATACTACGCAGAGCACAATCTCTGAGCGAGATAACTTCTGTATGTATACGTATTTCTATCGCAGAAGAGCTAAAGCAGAATCTCCAATCATGGCCCCACGAAAAGCATCCAAAGCCAGTGTTGAGGTTTCGAGACAAGGCTCGGACAATGTTGTTGATACTTCACCTCGAAGTGTCGACTCTGTCTCGAACTGGTCTTTCGTTTTCAATGTTTTGTAGGCCGAATTGGTGGATTATTCCGATGATTCCAACGACAATGAAAAAGATGATATAACCACCAAGTATAATATCGTCATCCAATCCGGAATGCACAAAGTAGCATCCAGGCCATGACTACTACCATATTATGATATGGTCCAATGGGCATTAGATCATGTGGACATACAAACCAAAACCATCATGAATGAGTGGAAGGTCACCATCGGGACATTCAGGCCTGAACATCTGCAAGACATGTATAAGTTGCCCACAACGTCTGACTTTGCATATGGTGCCGAATTCTTAGACGAATTCAAATAGAAGGAATGTGTGCAGTATGATAAAACCATGTCTAGCTTAATAAAAGATTGGGTTTCATGCTCTGTGAAGTTCAGGGCAGACAGTCATGGTATATATTCAATATCCTCTTTAGAACCATAGTACAAGTATGTAGCTATGATGACATGCAGATTATACGGGAGAGAGGACACCTCACATTTCTTTCTTCCATGGGTGCCTCTAATATTTCGAGTCGCCGAAGGTTGTTCCTTCGACTAGGAAAAGATGTTGTCCGACAGCCTGACCAGTCAGGTCACAGAGTATCCGGCACAGAAAGAAAGTGGACAAATTGCTTCATTTTTTATGTCTGCCTACATTATGGACGTCGTTTGTTTTTTAACACCGTTTCCCTTAATGAGCTGCAGTTGGACTCTAGCAGAAGACGAGCCCATACACATCTATCATTTGAAATTATGGGAAAACAAAGCGAAAAATTTCATATACGAAATCTTCAACTGGGTGATGGTGCCTCTGCATGTCACTATTTTCGGTCACCCGCCACCCAGGATCTCGGATAGTATAGTGACAAATATGAGCAGCATAGCTGACTGGTATGTAGAAGTCAAATTTTCATATCTCAAATTTTTCGGGGCTTCTGTTCCCCCGCATGCATTGCCATTGTTCATTCCCGAAAAGCTAGCTTGTCGTGAGGTTTCTAGACAAAAAATAATCGGTGGTATAAGAAAGGATCTTAAGGGATACTCAAAGAAGATATGGCCACGTTTTCCTATTCATTTAAATTCATATTCTTTATTAGATTTTGGGCATGCCAAAGCTGAGGAAGCAGCCCTGGAAGACCTAAATTTGGTCCTCATTAAATACAAGAAGCACGATCTGCAAAGGGTCGTGAGCAATCATTTGGCCAGTTGCGGGCTCAAGAGATTTGAGCACGAGAATTCACCCTCGGATGACATTTTCCAAGGTGCAAGGTCCTATGCCGAGATTCTAGCTTGGATACAAACCTTGGCACCTGAGGAAAGAGCTGATGTTCTGAAGTTCCAAGAACATCGACGCAGTTGTCTTCCCGTAGTGTTGTGGGGTGAGAGTCCGAGTACGGCAGAGGTGAAACAAAAAGACGTTGAAGGCTCTAAGGATGCGACTCCCGACCAAAAAATACACAAGGATGAGGGAGAGAAAACTAAGAGTCTGAAAGCAAAGATAAAGACTCCTGACCCACCGAAGAAGCAGAGTCTGGTTACTACTCCAGGAAAATCAGTGAAGCAGATAAGAGATCCTATCACATCAGTTACTCCCTTGAAGTCGACTCAGGGAAATATTGAGGCAGGATGGATCTTCAATGAAGAGTTGAGACCTATAAGGGTAGAAGAACTCCCTCCGAATGAGTTTTTCTTCAATAAGAAGAGAAAGGCAGTGGTAAAGAGGGAATTCTATCAGGAATGAGAGTCAACAGCCAAGAAATACAAAGTTATAACTGATGGAAAAGACAAGAGGAATCAACAATTCACGACTGAAATAGCAGGGACATTAGGAGCATACGCCACGGCGAATCAATTTTCAGTCCGGGTCTTGAAAAACCAGCTGAAACGAAAGAATTGACTCATCAAGACCCTGGAAGCTAGACTAGCCACAACAACAGAGACTGCCAAAGACCAGGCAAGTGTAGGTATAGAGAAAGGTTGGCTGATAAAAATGAGATAGAGCTGCTCAAGACTGAGCTCGAACAAGAACAGGTGGTGGTTCGGGATGGTCAGATGCAAGCGAGCCAGCAAAAATATTTGATCCAATAGCTGCAAGCTAGGGTGGAAATCGCTGAAAGCAAAGTGATAGATATCGGGATGTTTCAGTCCTAGGCGATGGAGATTCGAAGCAGAGTCTCTGTGGCCCAATGAAATTTACTCGGTGTTGGTCACTATAATTTCTTATTTAACTAAACAATCAAGTGCTACATAAATTGTCAACCCAGGGAAGTCTGTTTATTTCAAAGGTAATCACACACTATATATGCTCGATCTCAAAAGCAACCTAGAGTTTTAGTAAAAAAACATATTAATCACACTTTGCCTTGAACAAACTGAAGTTCTAACTTGAATTACAGGAAATAAATCTACCTATTGCAGAGTTCAATGTTTAAAGAAATAATTGTTCAAATAATCTTGGATTATATTAAGAAAATAACAACCTGGAAAAGAAATCTTTCAAGACACTGCAAAAGGAAAGACCAACTATTCTATAACCAGAGAACAGGACCCTATTCCCAAAGAAGGAATCTTCAGCACCTATTTTCGATCACCACACTTTATGAACTTATTGCTAATTGAAATGATTGATACAAACTGAAGACTAACTACCTCCTAATAGAGAACAAGACCCTATTCCCCAAGAAGGAATCTCTAGCACCTATTTCTGATTAGCACACTTTCATAAACTCATTACTAATTGGAATAATTGACATGCACTGAAGGCTAACTATCTCTAACAGAGAACATGACCCTATTCCCCAAGCAAGAATCTTCAGCACCTATCCCTGATTATTAATCTTTCATAAATTCACCAAATAGGATTGCTAACTAGAATGATTAACAGTTACCAAAGCATGAATCATATGAAAACAATGTAACAATCAGTAAAGCAGAGTTTCAGCAAGACAGAGTTCAGTAAAGTAGTGCTTCAACAAAACAGAGTTCAATAAAGTAGTGTTTCAGCAAAACAGAATTTAATCAAGGCATGAACACAAATAACACTAACACACTATAAATCTAATGGGTGAATCTTGTGAATAAGGTGGGCCCTCCCTTCTCACAAGATTCCCCTAAAACGAAAGGAACTAGAGAGAAATGCTCATAACAGTCTTTTATTCATCTGTCAACTGTATCATATTACAATCTGAAGTAAAACACGTCCTTCTCTGTAAAATTTATTCTTAGTTAAAACAGAAGGTCCTCTCTAATGATGATTTCCTCTTATTTAAAGAGGAGAATCCCCTCGATACAATTTGATCATCAAATTACATTTGCACATCTGAATCCTATTCTTAGTCAGATCCAATTTCTATACTAGAATAGGGTATCCTAGTCTCCCGTAACATAATTCTATTACAAGTGCTGAGTGGGGTGTTGTTGTTGTGGCTGGAGTAACAACTTCTTTATTTGTCTTCTTGTTACTGTTGTTGTATGTTGTTTTGGCATCGCAAATCGTGGGTTGTTTCAGCCACGGGATTTGCGTTTTGACTGTTTTAGCAACTTGGTCTCAGGCAGCAGCGATGGTTAATGCTAGCTCAAGGTGTGGCTGTTGTGGTCAAGTAATAGTTTTGTGTTGTTGTTTCAACATCGTAGACCACAAAGGGTGTGACAGCTTCTTCTGTGTGAGTTTTTGTTTCAGCATCGTAGGCCACGGACTGTGTAACAACTTCTTCTATGTGAGTTGTTGTTTCAGCATCGTTGACCACGGAGAGTGTAGTAGTTGATGTTTCAGCATCATAGACCACGGAGAGTGTTACAACGTCTTCTGTGTGAGTTGTTGTTTCAGCATTGTAGTCCACAGACTGTTTTATCCATAGGGTTTGCATGCTTTAACTATTTCAGCAACAGACCTCAATGCTAATCTGTAGTTCGAACTGTTTCAGCACTTATACATTTCTGAACAATGGTTAAGTACGAGAGTAATGTAAAATTATATGCAAAATAGATTAAACATATAGTAAAGAGAAGAGACGTTGTATACCTTTGGAAGGATAGGGTAAAGTGATAATGTGAGTTTAAATGTGAGTGAAACAAGGGTGTAATGGTGGCAAAAAGTGTGGGCAAAAAGGTACATTGTAGGGTCCTAACATCCCCCCCAACTTAAAATGTTGCATGTCCTTAGACAACTTCACTCTAAATCAGAATCTGAATACCGACTCTGAGCATGCAAGTTACTCAAGCAGTAGCTGTGGAAGGTGATATCTATTGGAGCTCTGAACCCTTGAACGCATTGTAACCTTTTCCAAGCTATTGTTTCTGTCTTCTTGGGCAACTTATAATGAATTTGATATTTCTCTGTTGGCATCCACAGGATAGGGAAATGAAACTGATAGCCTATCCAGCTTTCAGCACATTGTTGAACACACTTGATGTAGCTAGGTACCCTGGAGATTGCTATCTCAAGATTAGTGGGGCTGAAGGGATTGTGTTCTTGTCTTTTCCTAGTATATTGTTGCCAAAACATGTTATTTGCCTATAGGGCAACAATCTCTGTGGATTTAATGAAATGTTGACACTCCTGAAACACTGATGTCTGTAATTGTTGAATGTGTTGAGTCATCCCTGGTTTCTTTAAAAACTGATAATACTCTATAACAAAGGTGACTGCATTTTGTGGTTCTAGCCTTATCTAGAGAATGCGGTTATTCTCGTTATGCTTGGTAGCTAGGAAGTCATCCTGCCATATAATCTGATTGTTGAGGAAGGAGGTGAGTGCCCGAATCTGGATGTCACCGACAAGAGGGTTAAGGTTAAGCTGTCGATTCTCAGGGATGGCCTCATTATGAAAATATGCCTCACAGAGGAGGTGTTGATCCATAGTAGAGGCTTCTGCAAAGGTTTTGACAAAATATGTTAGATTTAATATTGCATGGGGTCTGCCTTCTGTGATTGATTTGATATGAAACCATGTAAGTCGTTCCATGAGGAATAGAGAGTAATTGCAGGATGGTTTCCTTGCAGCCAATAACTTTTGTGCCAAGTGAAATATCAGGAGCAATATTCCTTTTAGTTCTTTATTATGTTTCTTAAGGGCATGAGATTCTTGGTGTGTTTACTCCAAATCTTCCCAATTTGAGTATATATGATTTATCTAGATTTGTCTATGTTCCTGCAGGCTTTTGGCCTGTGTAACAGCAGACTCTTTTTTCCATTTCTCTATTATTGCCTGCTCATCCCATGGCTGAGTTTGTGTTTCAGCGTTGCAAGTAGTAGGCTGAGGTAGGGTTTGAGGGGCTTGTTCCACAAAGGTGTGGATATTGATCTGGCTGGGAGGGGAAAATTCATCAATAGGCAATGTTTGTACATCTTTATTAACAAAAGCAGGGGTTTCAGATTTGACATTTGTTGTAGGCCAAGGTTCAGTCTTAATCTTGGAAGGTCCTACTGGTTCTTGTGTAACAACAGGGTGTTCTTCTTTGACTGCAAAAGTCAAAGGTGCAGGTGAAGCTCCTGGCATTGAAATTTGAGTTACTTTGTAGCCTGCTTGATAGTAGATGTCCCCACATTGACTGCACATATATTCTCTACACGGATTCTCTGTTGTAGTTCCCTCTGACATGGTCGCTATGCGAGCTAGGGTGTACAAATTAAGTTTCATCTCATAGGCTAGATCTTGCTTGTAGGCTTCCAGTTTAGACTTTAGGAACTCATTTTCTTGTAAGACAGAGGCCATTGTTGGTTCTGGTTGAGGGGTGACTGGTTCTTATGTAGCAGTCACAACCATACTAGTTGGTTCTTGTGGAGCAGCTACAAGATCAGCAGTTGATTCTTGTGTTTTAGCTTCTTGATGTAGAGAAAGTAATGTTGCAGCACCCTGGGCCTCTGATTCCTGTGTCTCAGTATCAATATCAGTAGCTGGTTCTTGTGTTTCAGCTGTAGCTGGTTCTTGTGTGACAACTATAGTTGGTTCTTGTGTTTCAGCTACTCAATGGGTAGTTGGTTCTTGTGTTTCAGCTACTTGATGAGTAGCTAGTTATTGTGTTTCATCTACTAAATGGGTAGTTGGTTCTTGTGTTTCAGCTACTTGATGAGTAGCTGGTTCTTGTGTTTCAGCTACTAAATTTGAAACAGATGATGTCGCAACCCACTGGGCCTCTGGTTCTTGTGTTTCAGTGCCCGTGGGTGGAATAGGCAAAGATTTCGTCATTTGGGAGGTTGGAGGTGTACGGGGTATTAGTCGGATGGGTTGGGGGTTTAGGGCAGTCGCAGTAGTGGCTACCCTTGTTGAGGCCCTTGTTTGTTTTCTTTGTAAAAAGGGTGGAAAGAAAGGAATTTTCTTTCGTTTATGTGGGGGCTTTTCCTCAATGATGGGACAGGGAGAATTGTCTGGTTCAGAATCATCACTAAGAATATGAAGGGAAGGAGTGGATGATTCTGGTAAAATGTGGGGCAGGCTTGGTATGGTAGGGGGGTTAATTGGATTGATTGGGTCTGTAGGTGGACTGTTAGGTATTTCTGGAGAATCTGGAGGGTTTTGTGGTTGTTGTTCCTGAATATTTTCAGGAATTTCAGCAGCTTCTTGGGGATCTATGGGTGGGTTGTTTAGTGGAGGGTTTTGTTGGGCAAAACCCTTTTGGATAAGAAGTTGAACGAGATGGTGATGGGTGAGTGAAAGGGCGGGATCTTTGGCCTTTTTACAGTAGTGGGACATATTTTTAAGACAACCAAGCAGATAATAAGGAATGTTCACCAATCTAGCATGTTGTAAATGAGACAATAGGACAAAATCGTGCTGGTAGACTACCTGGTATCGGCCTTCACAGGTAAGGTAGTGTTTGACGAATTTTTCAACTTTCGGCCATGGAGGCGGCAATGAGCTGAGTCAGACACCCCGGCCTTTAGGTTCAATTTGTTTCCCTGGCAAGAGGAAATCTTGCTTGGCATTCAGGATGATATGTTTGCGGCTGAACAAGCGAATGCCATTGGTAGAGAGACTTGAAACCTGCACTATATCCTCTTCTGTAACTAAAATCTGAACCCCTTGAACAATGGAATGATCTTCCTGGAGATTTCGAGAAAATTGCATAACCTGTTGTTGATCAAACCCCTGGAATATCTAAAAATAACCGAGCCATCCTGCCTGCAGAAAATTTTGATAGGCTTCTGGATACAGTTCTAACAGGGCTGTCATGGCAGGTTCATACCGTATAACAGAGCCTCCCATAGCTAATAGCTCAGTAAAATACACCGTCAAAGAGTCGAGTAACAACTTCTGTGTAGAGTGAGTTTTTCGGGTGAAGGCATGCAAATGGTGGTGAAACAAACGAAAGGATGGTAAAAAGGAATGACGATGGTTGATACGTGTGAAATGATGGTATAGAAGTTCGATATTTCCTCCCCCCACTTCGAGTGCAGCTAATAATGATTTTACATGAGTGGTAATAATGAGTTGGAATCTTCTCATTAACTATAGCTTAATTGTATTTACATAAAATTTACATACCTCACCTTTACCTTTTGATTTGTACTTCAAACAAAATATGATGTCTGTCCATAATAGTTCTGCAGTGGCCGTGGCAGAGACTTTTAATTTTATAGATGAATTGTATCAAGGATTTGTTGACTGGAAGGACAAAATGTAGTATGAGAGTGCAAAAGCTTATTGACAGAAAATGCCGAAAAGTTGGTGTTTTAGCCGTAGGAAGAACAAAGAAATGTTTGTTGAAGAGTGATGTTGCAGAATACTACTGAGGAAGTGGTGTTTCAGCCATAGAAAGAAGGGAGAAACAATTGTTGAACGGTGTTGTTTCCTCAATGGGAAAATGTGAAGAATTGTTGAACAATAGTGTTTCGGCAATGGGAAAATGTGAAGAATTGCTAAACAATAGTGTTTCGGCAATGGGGAAATGTGAAGAATTGCGGAACCGTGGTGTTTCGGCAATGGGAAAATGATGAAAGGTTGTTGATAGTGGTGTTTCAGCAATGGGAGAAATGGTGAAAGGTTGTGGAACAGTGGTGTTTCAGCAATGGGGAAAATGGCGAAAAGCTGCTGACAGTGGTGTTTCAGCAATGGGGAAAATGGCGAGAAGTTGTTGGGCAATGGTGTTTCAGCAATGGGAAAATGGTGAAGGGTTGCTGAACAATGGTGTTTCAGCAATGTGGAAATGGCGAAGGGTTGTTGAAAAATGGTGTTTCAGCAATGGGGGAGCTTTTCTCTTCTTGAAGTAAGATCGTCCTTCCTTAGTAGGCCTTTGCTTTGATCGATAATCTGCATAAATCAATCGTAACATGGTATTTCTTGACAGGGATTATTAGTAAACAAAATATAATCCAATACTAAAGAAATTAAATTAAAAGAATTAATTGCAATGAGGGGTAGGAGCCCCCTCTAAAAAGAGGTAATGAGAGTCTGCCACACATGTGGCCTTAAAATCTTCTTTGGAAATAGGGCACTGCTACAGATGGAGCCGTTGACCATTTATAGGTAACGGTGTTTTAGATTCATTGACTGTGAGGAGCCTTACTGTTCCATTGGGGAAAACAGTGTCTACTTCGTAGGGTCCAAGCCATCTTGTACGTAGTTTCCCTTGAAATTCTTTAAACTGAGAGTCGTACAGTAGGGCCCAATTACCTTTTTGTAATTTCTTATGCTTGATAGTTTTGTCATGCCATTTTGATATTTGTTGTTGAATCATAGTTGTCTGATGAATGGCATCTAGTCTTTTTTCATCCAATTCATTAAGCTGCTGCAACCTAGCTGTCTGTGCATTGGTCAAATCAAGGTTGACAGCTGAAGCAGTCCTTAAGGTTTTGATTTCAAATTCCACAGGAAAGACAACATTCTTTCCATAAACTAATTCATAGGGAGAGAATCCTGTAGTATTTCTCCAGGTAGTTATGTAGGCCCATAATGCTTTAGGGAGTCTATGAGACCAATCCTTTCTGTTTTCCTTCACTGTTTTTGTGAGAATGGCTTCTATTACCTTATTTTTTCTTTCCACCTGTCCATTGGCTTCGGGGTGGTATGCTGTAGTCATTCTATGCTGAATATGATATTTTTGAAGGGTGGATTTAAAACCATGAGAAGTGAAAGGAGGTCCTCCATCTGTAACTAATTCTATTGTCACTCCAAATCTGATGAAGATGTCTTCAAATAAGAAATCTATAACTGCTTCTTCGGTTGCTCTATGGAGTGCTTTAGCTTCCACCCATTTGGTCATATAGTCTATGCAGACCACTATGTAAAATTTTTGATTGGATGGGGGGTTAATGAGTCCTATAAAGTCTAAGGCCCATCTTTCAAATGGTTCAAGTACTATCTGGGGGTTTAATGGAATTTCATCTCTATGATTAGGTTGGCCCATTCTTTGGAAGCTATCATAGGCCTGAACATATTTCTTTGCATCTTTAAAAAGTGAGGGCCAATAATACCCCATCCTGAGAATTTTATGTGTTGTTATCTTATCAGCAAAATGCCCTCCACAAGGGCCATCATGACAAGATTTTAGTAGGTCATAAACCTCATCTTCTCTAATGCACCTTCAGATTTCTTGATCAGGTCTTGTATGGAAAAGACACCCACTTATCCAACTATACCGAGCACTTTGTTGAATGATTCTTCTTTTCTCTCGGTGGGATAGGTGTGGTGGTAACTTCCCTGTAACCAAGCAGTTAGCAATGTCTACATACCATGGTGAGTGAGAAGAAACTACAAATAGATATTCATCAGGAAAGGAATCATCTACTGGGGTATCATCATCAGGTGTCAACCGAGAAAGTAAATCAGCAACTACATTCTCTTTTCCTAGTCTATCTACAATTGTAATATCAAATTCTTGCAATAATAGTAACCATATGGTGACTCGAGCATTTGTGATAGGTTTGTTCATTAGATATTTGATAGCTGAGTGATCAGTATGGACAAGAGTAGAGTAGCCAGTGATGTAATGTCTAAATTTATTAATAGCATAGATAACTGCTAAGAATTCCTTTTCGGTAACTATATAATTTAGTTCAGGAGGAGTCATATTCTTGCTAATGAAATAAATAGCATAAGGGAGATGATTTTATTCTTGTCCCAAGACAACTCCTATTGCAGTATCTGAAGCATCATAGGATATATGAAAGGGAAGTGTCCAATCAGGTCCTCTAAGAATAGGAGCTGTAGATAATTGATGTTTAAGTGTATTAAATGCTTCCTGGCAAGAATTAGTCCATTTGAATTTAACATTTTTCATCAGTAGCACAAACAGGGGAGAAGCTATTTTGGAAATTTTTTTGATAAATCTTCTATAGTGTCCAGGATGTCCTAGAAAACTTCTTACCTCTATTTTGGTTTTGGGAGTAGGAAGATCCTTAATGACTTGTATCTTAGATGGGTCTACCTGAATTTCTTGAGATGAGATAAAATGTCCAAGCACTATTCCTTCACTCATCATCATATGACATTTTTTTGTACTTAAGGAGAGGTGGGCTTGTATACATCGTTTAAGTACTTTCTTAAGGTTTTGTAGTGCTTCCTGAAAAGAAACACCATAAGGGGTAAAATCATCCATAAAAATTTCCATAGAGTCATTAAGCATATCAAAAAAGATTCCTATAACTTCTCTTTGGAAGGTTGTTGGTGCATTACATAGTCCAAATGGGAGAACTCTATAAGAAAAATTTCCCCAAGGGCTAGTAAAAGTGGTTTTATCTTGATCTTGAGGTGCAATTTTGATCTGATTATACCCACTGAAACCATCTAAAAAGGAGAAAAAATTCTTCCCTGACAAATTGTCTAACACCTAATCAATGAATGGTAATGGAAAGTGATCTTTTTGAGTAGCTTTATTTAAGGCTCTGTAGTCCACACATACTCTCCATTTTCCATTTTTCTTAGGAACTATTACCAACGGGGAAACCCATTCACTGTCTGATATAGGATATATAAACCCTGCATTGAGCAATTTTTGAAGTTCTTCTTTAAGGATTTCTCTTAAATTAGGGTTCATTCGTCGTTGAGATTGGCAGATCGGTCGACAATCCTCCTTGATATATATACGATGAGTACATAATTCAGGAGAGATTCCTTTCATATCTGTATAGTCCCAAGCGAATGCTTCTTTATGTTCAAGAAGTAACTTCATTAATTGTTGTGTTTCAGCATCTGTCAGGTTGGGGTTTATGTTTAGTGTTTTGCCAGGTTCAATTTCTACTGGTATGCTTTTAGAAGAGATGGTGGCAGATGTTTGAGGTGGGTTTTCAGAGTTAAGGTTTTCCTGTTTATCTATTTCCAACAGTGCAGCTAGCTGGTTGTGAGTTTCTGGAGTCACGGAGGAGGGTTCACAAATAAAATTATTAATTACTTCATCCTCGGTGGTGTCTTTAAGGCTTAGAGCTTGTCCGATAGTCAAGATGGGTTGAGTAAGTTGATCATTGAAGGCTACCCATACAGAATTATCATTATTAATCAGGGGTGTAGCGTGAGGGTAAAAGGTAAGTTGTTTAGTCTCGTAACTATTAGAAATTGTCATTGAACCTGATCTATAGCTGATGAAAGCATCTATTGTGGCTAGCCAAGTCCTGCCCAAAATTAAAGGGTGGCCCCCCAACTTTGTTTTAGGTTGTAATACCACAAAGTTAGCTGGATAATTATAGGATTCCACTGAGATAATTAGATCTTCAATGACTCCCTCCGGTTTGATTGTGGATTAGTCAGCTAATTCTAGGATAGTTTGGGTGTCTCTAATTTCATTTTGCAGTTGTAGTAGTTGTGAGGTTTCCAGAGTTATGATATTGATAGTGGCACCTAAGTCTACCAGGACTCGAGGGATTATCATTTTTCCAATTTGTACTGAGACGGTAGGGTGGCCGAGATCACCATATTTAACTGGGGGAACTTTACCTGACATTAGTGCAGACAAGTCACCCATAACATGGACTGTGAGGGGATCCTTAATTTTCCTACCAGGGTTCTTAACACAGATGTCTCACATAGTCCTGGCATAAATTTGTACATCTCAGAGTGCTTGTAATAGATGAATTTTGACATAAATATTTTGTAATTCCCCTAGAAGATTGAAAGCAGGTGGCTTAGGCATCTTAGTCAAAGCTAAATGCTTAGGAAATGGTGGTTTTTTTGTTTCAGCAGCATTGTTAGAGGATGATTGTACCTCTTCAGGTACATCATGCTCTTTTGTTTCCTCTTTATCAGAAGAGGTAACATTGGCTATGATAGGTTCTACTATTCTCCCAGATCGTAAATGAATATCGTTGCATTACGCAAGGAGAAGAGAAAATGTAGACTGGTTATGAATATCAATGCACTGCACAACTTTATTATTGGGGTTAGGGCTAGGTTGTACAGGTAGTTGGGGTCTCATCATCTGATTGTCTGGTGGAGTACCTGATGGTAAGGAGAGTGGTTGCAGAAATTGTGATTGAGGTAATTGATTTGGGAAGGGGGGTTGTTGTCCTCTCCAATTTGGATTCCATTGGTTCTGATATGGTTGTTGTTGTTGTGGAGGCCAAGGAGTCCACATTGATGGATCAACAAAGGGTGGGTTAGTTTGTTGCATGGGTGGGTAATTCATTTTATTTAGATATTTCATTTGATTATAGGGAGGGTAACTCATTTGATTGAAAGAAGGATAGTTATTCCAATGATTAGAAGATGTAAATGACATGTTAGGATTCATACCTTATCCCCGCAGTTGCCATTGCCTTCTCTATGTTAATAGATAGACAGCTTTAGCTTCTTCATCAGTTGGTTGTAATGTTGCCTTGATCCCTGGTAAAGATGGACATTGTTGAGTTTCATGATCTTTATCATAGATGGTGCAGATTGGCCTTTTGTCCAATGGACATTCCCTTTGTGGGTGCTTGTCTCTGCATTTAGAACAAAAGATGGACAGGGCTGCTTTTGCTTCTGCTTTCTTCTTTTGAATCTGCAAGGTGTCAATTTGTGAGGCAAAAGAGCTTAACATTTCAGTTTTAAAACCTTCAAGTAAATTACCTATTTCGGCTCTTGTTGCTCCCCCACTGGCTGATTTTTGGACTCTTGAAAATGTGGTGTCCCCGCTATTTGATCTATTTCTTGAAGCTCCTCTTGAACATCTTTTACATAGGTTAACAATTTCATCGTATGATTCCTTAGATATGTCCCCTTTTCCAAGCATATTCAACATATCTAGACAATCATCCCTTACTCATTTTAATAATATAGTTTTAAGAATATCTTTACTTACATTGGGGTGACTGGATCTTTGTAGATTATACTGTAGCCTTTCTACAAAGTCCTCCATATTTTCATCCTCTTTCTGCATCATCTTAAATAGTTCCTCCCTTTTTTCTCTTGTTCGGCAATAGTACTGGTATTTATTCAGGAATTTATGTTTCAGTTGGTCCCATGTTGTGATTACATGGCCTCCAAGACTCATGAACCATCTTAGTGCATTTCCTTTCAATGTTGTTGGAAATAATTTTAATTTTTGAGCATTGGAAATGTAATCATAACTTCTGCATAATATATCAAACTCAAAAAGGAATTCATCAGGATCCTCTGAAGACAAACCATGAAAGTTAGGTAGTGCTGAGAGTGGAATGTTCTTCATGGGGGCTACCCCTCTAGGAAGATCACTAATCGGAAATCCTAATGTGGAAAAAGAGTTTTTATCATTTTCCTCTCCTTCAGGACCTGCCTGTTCTTCATGATGCAATTCTTCATTGTACTCATCCATGTTTTATTCTGTATGTTCCCCTGCTGTGCTTGCTCTATCCTCAATGTTTCCTGCTATTTTCTCGACTGTCTTAGGACTCCAAACTTCTTTCCCCGTCTCAAAGTTTGCTTGAAATGAAGGTTGGGATTTTGGTTTTCGAGAGTTTGGTCGTTGAGCAGCAGATTCAGACTTTGATATAATCTCATCAATATAATTCTTTCTTCCTCCTCTTCCTCTGCCCCTTCCACCTATAGGGTTAGTGTATTTGGGGTCTCTGCATCCTCTCATGCTATATCTGTATCTGAAAAATCATAAGTTCTTTTGAAATCTATAATTACCTTCCCTGGCAATGGCACCAAAATGTTGGTCACTATAATTGCTTATTTAACTAAACAATCAAGTGCTACATAAATTGTCAATCCAACGAATTCTATTTATTTCAAAGGTAATCACGCACTATATATGCTCAATCTCAAAAGCAACCTATAGTTGTAGTAAAAAAACATATTAATCACACTTTGCCTTGAACAAACTGAAGTTCTAACTTGAATTACAGGAAAGCAATCTACCTATTGCAGAGTTCAATGTTTAAAGAAATAATTGTCCAAAGAATCCTAGATTACATTAAGAAAATAACAACTTGGAAAAGAAATCTTTCAAGACACTACAAAAGGAAAGACCAACTATTCTATAACCAGAGAACATGACCCTATTCCCAAAGCAGGAATCTTCAGCACCTGTTTCCGATCACCACACTTTTTTGAACTTATTGCTAATTGAAATGATTGACACACACTAAAGACTAACTACCTCCTAACAGAGAACAAGACCCTATTCCCCAAGCAGGAATCTCCAACACCTATTTCTGATTAGCACACTTTCATAAACTCATTACTAATTGAAATAATTGACATGCACTGAAGGCTAACTATCTCTAACAGAGAACATGACCCTATTCCCCAAGCAGGAATCTTCAGCACCTGTCCCTGATTATCAAGCTTTCATAAATTCACCAAACAAGATTGCTAACTAGAATGATTAACAGTTACCCAAGCATGAATCATATGAAAACAATGTAACAATCAGTAAAGCAGAGTTTCAGCAAGACAGAGTTCAGTAAAGTAGTGCTTCAGCGAAACAGAGTTCAATAAAGTAGTGTTTCAGCAAAACAAAATTTAATCAAAGCATGAACAGAAATAACACTAACACACTATAAGGATAATGGGTGAATCTTGTGAAGAAGGTGGGCCCTCCCTTCTCACAAGATTCCCCTGAAATGAAAGGAACTAGAGAGAAATGCTCAGAACAATATTTTATTCATCTGTCAACTGTATCATATTACAATCTGAAGTAAAACACGTCCTTCTCTGTAAAATCCCTTCTTAGTTAAAACAAAAGGTCCTCTCTAATGATTATTTCCTATTATTTAAAGAGGAGAATCCCCTCGATACAATTTGATCATCAAATTACATTTGCACATATGAATCCTATTCTTAGTCAGATCTGATTTCTATAATAGAATAGGGTATCCTAGTCTCCCGTAACAGAATGCTATTACAAGTGTTGAGTGGGGTGTTGTTGTTGTGGCTGGAGTAACAACTTCTTTATTTGTCTTCTTGTTACTGTTGTTGTATGTTGTTTCGACATCGCAAATCGCGGGCTGTTTCAACCACGGGATTTGCATTCTGACTGTTTCAGCAACTTGGTCTCAGGAAGCAACGATGGTTAATGCTAGCTCAAGGTGCAGTTGTTGTGGTCAATGTAACAGTTTTGTGTTATTGTTTCAGCATCGTAGACCACGGAGGGTGTGACAGCTTATTCTGTGTGAGTTGTTGTTTCAGCATCGTAGACCACGGACTGTGTAACAACTTCTTCTGTGTGAGTTGTTGTTTCAGCATCATTGACCATGGAGAGTGTAGCAGTTTTTGTTTCAGCATCATAGACCACAAAGAGTGTTACAACTTCTTCTGTGTGAGTTGTTGTTTCAGCATCGTAGTCCACAAATTGTTTCAGCCACAGGGTTTGTGTGCTTTAACTGTTTCAACAACAGGCCTCAATGCTAATCTGCAGTTTGAACTGTTTCAGCACTTATACATTTCTGATCAATGGTTAAGTACGAGAGTAATGTAAAATTATATGCAAAACAGATTAAACATATAGTAAAGAGAAGAGACATTGTATACCTTTCAAAGGATAGGGTAAAGTGATAATGTGAGTTTAAATGTGAGTGAAACAAGGGTGTAATGGGGGCAAAAAGTGTGGGCAAAAAGGTACATTGTAGGGTCCTAACAATCGGCAAGGTAGAGGAGATTCGAGACAACTGCTTGTTGGTTAATCAAGTTTTGGAGAATTTAACTACTAGATAAAGGGAAGTTGGAGCAGCACGGGTCGCCTTCCAAGAGGCTGTGATAGCCACAAACAACAGAGATTCGAGAAGTACTCCCAGGTTCAACATTTCTGAGCAGACCAAAGGAAACATTCTATTAAAATAATGGGAGCACAACATTGCGGAAGGAAAGCTACAAGCCAAAAGGGTATCGAATTCCTTAGAAGAGGCCTTTAGTTCTATAGATATCAATCTGCTAGGCATTGATAGTGGAGGTAATGCCGAGTCATTGATTCAAATGAATATGGCAAAAATATCGCTTGATTTAAAGAACAAAGAGGAAAGAGATTCGGCCGAGATCTCTCAAGTGACTATGGCGGACATAGTCCAAGTAGACAAATGTATGATAAAACCAAGCGCGCAATTATGCACTATTGACATCATATATAGACAGATGGAAGACAGGTTGTTGCAATTAGCCCGAGATTGTTACTCTTTTGAGGCCAATTGTCAAGAAGAACCATCAAGGCTGATATCTTAGTTGGTTGAAAGATGTGTCACCTGTACCGAGCATGCGCGAAAACAAATTTCTAGCACCAAGTAAAGATAGAGAATAAGAAATGTAGCGATTGCTCTCCTCCCTATCATAACTAAAATTTTTGTAATGATTGAGATTTCGTCTTATTGTAAAACTGCATAAATATACCATAGAAAGAAAAAAAAAGGGTTGGACCTTTTTGTGTCGATTGTAACAGATTTTTTACATTTTGAGAGTTAATACAAAGAAAATCTGAAGATTCTCAATTCCGTCACAACTGTGTTATGAGTTTGTTTTCATGTATCTCATATTTCATTTCATTTCATATTCATAACTGATGAATGCTTCGTTATAATTTAGTACGACCACTACTATAGAGAATGAATTTTGGTTTTCTATAATTGTTTAGTGTTTTTCCTCTATACTAGCTATCAATAGGTGTAAGACCAGTCAACACTTTCAGAATTCTATATATATTGTATGCTTCATCGGGTTATTTCCTTATAGTTTTCCTCTTCTGTTTATACATGAGATTCTCCCTTGATAGGAGCCTTATTTGATAGATAGCTAAATGTTTTTCTCCCACCTCATACATTTTATTAAGATATAACTCAGTTACGGGAAAGAGCCTTTGATTTGCACCCCGTTTTATTTTCGAAACCATAAATTATCTTTTATACAACTGAATTGAGACAACACTTAATTTATCTCTGAAGTTTTTCTTATTTTATTGTTCCTCCATGATTGTCCCTGTACCAACACAGCCCAATATCGAACCCGGATTATCAAATAAAACACACATTGCCTTAAACCTTTTCGATGCTATTCTTAAAACAACTACTACCCGGGTTGAACTCAAACGTTCATGGGCAGTGATTGAACAGGATATAACCATCCAGGAACAATTGGAAGCTAGACAATGCCAACGTAGAAATCTTCCCTAGTTTCCTTTGCCAAAGGTTGACATTTCTCTCTTCTCCACCCTTTACCCACTTTCAGATGCCTAGACATTGTACTTCTAAGCCTTAAGTGCAGACTCTGGAACAACATCTTTTTGGCGTCGTTGCCGGGGACCGAAGTTACGAAATATTTTTCCCTGGGAAAACGACTTTTGTTTTTCATTGAAAATGTTACCCTTTGATAGTGAACAAAGAGTACATACCTTTTTAAGGCTTTTCAATATTTTACTTGGCAACTCCACAAATAATAAACTGGCATCCAATTGAAGGAATACCAGACAAAACCCAGATGGTAAGCAGATTACGCCCGTTACCAATCCCGAGAAGATTCTAAAGGTGAGAGGCTCTCTTAAGCTAACTGCTGCAGTCTACAAACTTAAACCCCCACAACTAAAGACTAAGAGTCCTTCTAAACCCTAAACTTCACTCAGTCCTCTCTTTGATACTAAAGATTTAACATCAAGTTGCTCCGAAGTTAGGAGTGAGATTCATCCAACAATCCCCTTAGTACACAAAGGAAGGGGCCCTCTTGAAAGTTTGTCAGCAGTCGATGTAACATCTTTATTTCAGTTAAATTTACCAACCTCACCTAATTCTGAAGAGTGTGTTACATGTTCGGTTTCCACACCCGTCGGTTATCCCGATTTCGTCTCTTGCAAATCTGAGGAACTAAGTCCTCACGTTCCTTATTTTTCATCACCGGATTTTCCTCCTCATGAAGAAAATAAAGATTCACTTTTAATTTTCTGAAACCCCCTTTACGACTTTCCACAAATAACGATGGCAGCCATTGGAGGAGGAGGTGGAGGGTTTATAGGAGGAGGTGGAGGGTTTATCGGAGGAGGAGGGAGAGGAGCTCCTCTAGGAGGAGCTGGAGGCCATGGGCTTGCCCCCCCTCCCAGAGTGTTTGAGAAAGTTGCAGCTAGATATGCCCCCTTGGTATTGCCCATTCCTCTACATGACCTTCCCAAAAATTACATAAATGTTTTTCCAAAATTCACTGGGGAAGGGGATCTGACCGTGGCTGAACACATTAATTTCTTTGATCAATTCGTAGATATCCTAGGTATTGAACATGAAGACGTATATTCGAGGCTTCTTGTTCAAACCTTCAAAGGCCAGGTCTGAACTTGGTTTCAGAGTCTACCTGCAGCATCTATCTTGTCTTACGATGCCTTAGAAGATGATTTCCTCAGAAAGTGGGGCAAAAGAAAGGACCACTTATATTATTTAACCGATTTTGGGTCTTTAAGAAAAAAGAATTCTGAAACAGTCATGGAATTTATTCAAATATTTAACAAACTGTATAACAAAATCCCAACCGAGGTTAAACTGTCCCAACCCGCGGCCAAGGTAACTTTCACGGGGGCTTTTGAACCAGATTTTGCACTCCTTTTGCAAGAAAGAAGGGGAGTCACCCTAAACCGAATGCAAGATGATGTTGTAGAAATTGAGTCTAATATGATGGCTTCTGGTAAGCTTAAAGCCAAAGTAGAAACGAAAAATCGGGAGACTAAATGCTTTAGAGAACAAGCAGGTCCGTCAGGGTTTAATAGATCCATAGATGATAGGGTAGATGATATGGCCAGAGTAATTAAAGAACTATCTAATAAAATATCTAGAATGGAGCTCGAACAGGCCAAAGTTGATTCTTTCCCCAAAAAGGAATTCAAGAGAAACCCCAACCCCCCAAACCAACAAAGACAAATAAAAAATGAAGATAAAAAAATACAAGATCCCCTAAAGAACGAAAATTTTATAGGAGAAAACGATTTTCAAGACTTCGGAGACTCAGATAATGATGTCATGAACTTTGGTGATGACTGCACACAACCATATTTGAATCGAGAAAATTATGAAAAATCTCTAAACACTCAACAACTGTAGAATAAGGGTGAAGAAAGTGATCATACTGACCTTTGTGAATCTCAACAAGAAACTGAGATGATAATGGCTGAGATCCAACCTAAGTACAACTTAAGATCTAAGAGTAAGCCCATCTCAACTACTCAACCCAAGAAAATCCTCCAAAGAGGTCAAGCTTATGATCCTACTCCAGAAGAGACCTTATCACCCAACAGCAAAGCGAAAGTATTAAGCACACAAGGGTCCGAAGTGGAAAAGTTGAGCCTCAACCATAAGAAACCGAAACGGATAATAAAATCATGCCTTCAATTAGGACCATGAGTAATAAAGCGGTCCAGATGAATAAATCGGAAAGGAAGGATTTGGAAGTCTCAACCAAAGAAACAGACAGGGTGAGCGGAACTTTCATTTTTGAAAATGAGATAAATAAAATTAAGATACCAATCCCTCTGGTAGAATTAGCAAAAAACCCTATTTATCGGAAGCAGATTACCAAAGTGATGGATGTCTCAGAGCTAGAAAGCCAGTCTGACGTTTTAAACCTGGAAGATGACAAACCTAACATCACTTTTGGTCCACATTTTGAAGAGGCCAAAGATACTATTGCTCCCTTTTATAATACTTTAAATGTATATGACCAATTGCTACATAATTTCATGTTAGACTCCAGAGCCTCCCATAACGTTATGCCTAAGATTATCATGGACAAATTGGGTCTTCATATCACCAGACCTTATGGAGACCTTTACTCTTTTGACTCGAGAAGGGTTAAGTGTATGGGAATGATAAAGGACTTAGTAGTTACCCTGGCACAGGTCCCTGTTAAGAGTATCCTGATGGATGTGGTTATTGCAGATATTGCCCCTAAGTATGGCTTATTGTTGTCTAGGTCATGGGGAGCCAAGATGGGGGGTTCTCTTCAATTGGATATGACGTTCACCACAATTCCTGTGTTTGGTGGTCAATTTACTCGATTGTACAGAGAAACGAGATTAGCATATACAGTGAGTGACCCTCAAAACCCAAACAATTTCCCTATTTACATTGTGGATCAAGATTTAGGAAATTGTATCTTGTCTTTTGATGATGGTCTAGATGGTTGTCCGGAGGAAAACAATATAGAGCAGGAAGAGGCAAGTTACATGACAAAATATCTGTGTAGCACTGGTGTCTGGAAAATGTATTTTGATGGTGCCTCATCTTGTGAAGGGGCTGGTGCAGGAGTGCTTTTAGTGGCTCCCGAAGGAAAGTTCGTTGTTCCTTTTTCTTACAGACTGCAGTGGGATATAGATTATACTAACAATGTCTGTGAATACGAAGTGTTGGTCTTAGGATTAGAGGCTACCAAGAAGTTAAAAATAAATAACTTAGAGGTATATGGAGATGCAGAGTTAATAGTCAAACAGATAAATCGACAGTACCAAGCCAAGCATCCCAGATTAAGATCATACAGGAATTGTGCCTGGGACCTGATGGAAAACTTTTTCTCGTTCGTAAATGTTCACTTCATCCCGCGCGCAGAGAATTTACATGTTGATGCATTGGCTAAAGAAGCTTCAACCTTCTCCCCTCCTACGACTTTCAAATTGATGTATTACATAGAAATCAAACACAGACCATCTATACCAGACAATATCCATCACTGGCAGGTCTTTGAGGATGACGAACAAATTAAGAAATTTCTTGAAGCAGTGGGTGAATTCTCCGAAATGCATGCATACCAAGAAAACCAAAATGAACCAAAATGAACCAATATGGATCATGCAAGAAGGGGAGGATCCTGAATCTTTCCGAGAAAAAATTGCGGATCATCGTATGCTGGTGCTTAAAAACAACTAGATCCTGAAAGGATTGATTCCTCTGGAAAGACTTTTTGATCAAAACGACATACCTCTGAAATCTGCCTTACAACCCCAACCAGAAGAAGTGGAGGATTGTGATATAGGAACCAAAGAAGAATCCAAGGTGGTAAAAATATCCAAATTCCTCCCTCCCGAAATAAAAATTAAGTATAAAGACCTACTCAGACAATATAAGGATGTTTTCGCCTGGTCTTATGATGAGTTAAGAACATATGACACTTCCATAATTGATCACAAGATACCTTTAAAGCCTGGGGTCAAACTATTCAGGCAAAATCTTAGACAGATCAACCCCATTTTGTTACCTATGATCGAAAAAGAAGTTAAGAAACTTTTAGACGCGAAAATAATAGTACCTATGAGATATTCAGACTGGGTAGCAAACCTGGTCCCGGTCAGGAAAAAGAATGGGGAAATCAGACTATGTGTGGATTTATGAAACTTAAATAAGTTGTCTCTCAAGGACAACTATCCACTGCCCAAAATAGACCACGTGTTAGAAAATGTAGTTGGAGCCAACCGAATGTCTATGATCGATGGGTTCTATGGTTATAATCAAATCGCCATGAATGAACAAGACAGAGAAAAAACTTCTTTCACCACACCATGGGGTACGTTCATGTACGACAAAATGCCTTTTGGTTTGATGAATGCAGGCGCCACATTCCAACACGCTATGGACATCACTTTCATAGGAGAAAGGGATAAGTTTGTAGTCATTTACCTTGACGATTTGACGGTTTTCTCTAAAATCGATGAAGAACACTTGATACATCTTAAACAGACTTTCAAAAAATGCCGCAGGTTTGGTCTATCTTTAAACCCAAAGAAATCACATTTTGCCATGCAGGAAGGTAATATTTTGGGTCATATCGTATCTAGGGATGGAATCAGGATTGATCCTAAGAGGATTGAAGAAATAGATACTATAAATATTCCTATAAATGTAAAAGAAATTCAATCTTTCTTAGGTAAAATAAAATTTTTACGAAGATTTATCCCGAATTTCGCTGAAATTGTAAAACTGATCATAGGTATGTTGAAAAAGGAAAGCGAAGTAAAATAGACAACCGAGGCCAAAGCATCATTCGCACATATTAAGAAAGTCCTAAGTGAGGCACCTGTGTTAGCGAGCCCAGACTATCTGAAAATTTTCTTATTTTCTCATTTGCCTCCGAACACACTATTGTCGCGGTGCTCCTACAAAAGAACGAAGAAGGATTCAAACAATCGATCACCTTTTTCAGCAAGAGCCTTAGAGATGCAGAACTGAAATATGATATAATAGAAAAACAAGCATACGCCATGGTAAAAGCGTCAAAGGCATTCAGAACGTATGTACTACACTCAAAGACAATTGCGTACATGCCTACCAGTTCTGTGAAAGACATTTTGGTACAACCAGACAACGATGGAAAAAGAGGGCGATGGCTCGCCAAAATCCAAGAATTTGATCTGGAAGTCAAACCAACCAAATTAATAAAAGGGCAAGGCCTGACCAAACTCTTAGCTGAGTTGAATTTTAGAGCCCTAGATATCAATTGCCTGTAGGAAGGTGATGAAGACACGAACTTAAATGAGCTGAATGAGAAAATAGGACGAAACAAGATCGAAGAGAAGTTCATATCATCAGACTGGTACAGACACATAGTGTCATATCTGCTAACTCTAAAATGACCAAATGAGCTATCACCATCAAAAGCCAGAAATTTAAAACTCCATGAAGTTAAATATTGTATCGCTGAAAGTCAGCTATACTAGAAAAATCCACTCAGTTTCCTGTTAGTCTATTTAGTCGAATCAGAAACTCAGCGGGTGATAGACGAATTCCATGAGGGAGTCTATGGGGGGCATCACGCTTGGAGAGATACAACTTACAAGATTCTGAGGGCTGGGTACTACTGGCCAAAACTTTTCTCGGACGTTAATGCCAAAGTGCGTGCCTGCAACCCTTGTCAACTATTTGCAGGTAAACAGAAGCTCCCAGCACTGCCTTTAGTTCCAGTCAAATCTGAAGCCCCATTTCAGCAATGGGGTCTAGACTTCATAGGCGAGATCAATCCCCATTCTAGTGCTCAACACAAGTGGATCTTAACCGCAATAGATTATTTTACTAAATGGGTGGAAGCCATTCCAACCAAAAGGGAAACAGACTCGGTGGTAATCAGTTTTTTAGAAGACAATATTTTGTCTAGATTTGGTTGCCCCCGAAAGATAGTTACTGACAATGCCTAGGCCTTTAAATCTATGGCTATGATCAACTTTTGTTAGAAGTCTAACATCGTTCTCAGCCATTCCACAGCATATTACCCCTAGGGAAATGGATTGGCCGAATCATCTCAAGAGCCTGGTAAATATAATCAAGAAAGTACTGGATGAAAATAAAAGGTCTTGGCATGTGCACTTAAAATACGCATTGTGGGCGAATCACATAACCACAAAAAGGTCAATTGACATTTATCCTTTTTAGATGGTATATGGGACCGATGTTGTGCTACCTATAAACCTAGTGCTCCCAGTGATGAAGTTATGGCAAGATCAAAATGAAGAACCCAATCATGTCACCAGAAGGATAAATCAACTGATTGAGGTTCAACAGCATAGAGTCGAAGTAGACGAAAAGCTGCAAAAATACCAAGATGATATGAAGGCATATTATTCAACCGCAAAGCAAAGGATAGAGAGTTCCTCCCAGGTGATTTAGTATTAAGGTGGGATGCAAGAAAGGAGGAAGCAACAAAACATGGTAAATTTGACCACCTCTGGTATGGGCCATTCAGAGTCTCGGCTCTAGAGGAAAAAAATTCTTTTCTACTGGAAAATATAGATGGTGAAATCCTCAACACCCCTATAAATGGGCGTTATCTGAAACATTATATGATGTAACAGTCGCCAATATATATATATATATATATATATATATATATATAAATTTATTTTTGTATACTTATATATATACTTTGTATACATACATATATATATATATATATTCCATTTAAGCATTGCTTTTGATTTTCTTTCTCTTTCATCAACTTTCGACACTTTTCAAATAGCCCCGATAATCTTCGTATCTGTCTCTTACAGGATTCCAGCTGCACACAAAACAAGCAGGAGAAGTAAACTGAAAGTTGGTGTGAGAAATAAATCAGCTTAAACAGGTGATACCCAAGAAATTTGATAATTGTGCAAAGAAAATTGAAACGAGAAGGTATAGGTGAGATTTCCTGAAGGATATGTTCTAAAGAACTATTAAAGAAGACCGAGGTAACCTCATTCAAATGACAATATTGGCTGAACTGATAAATAACGGAGTTGTTTCTTTGTATGAAAAAATTAAACAAATTAAATGATTCACCCAAATTAAAAGCGGTCAGCCGAAGTAAAGTACCCCCGAAAAAGATTTGCAAGAGTCTATTTTGAATTTTTGACCTCTGTATTTTCAGTCAGTAAGGCACTACCTGTCACCCTTTTTAATCTCTAGGTTTACCTTTCAAAAGTCAGCATCTTCCCATTTCACTTAAGAAGGGATAAGAGTTTTCATTCCAACCTCATGAGCTTCAAAGAAGATTTTGGAAAGAAAGCAGGTCTTCACAACTCTTCGATCCCCCGCTAAAGGAAGAGACACTAAAAGTGATCCTAACTTTCCTAGGTTTTTCAACAATATCAAAGGATTGAGGCTTGTTCAAATAGAATGCCCTAAGAAATTTATTTTCCCCTTTTTCCCTGAGAACGAAGGTGTTGTGAAGGTCAAAAGAAGGTTGGTACCGAGTAATCAAAGTAAGTTGGTAGACCTATAATGAAAAATATTACACAGATATCAGTCCTGATACAAACTGATTGCCCCCATCTTCGTGCTCTAAAAAGAAAATTATAAGATAGGTGGTGAAAGGAAATTCAGAAATGATTTCCCCCACCTAGTCCAGGAGACGATGAAAGGAAATTTAGAAATGATTGCCCTCATCTTAGCATTTAAATGCATAAATACATTCTGAAGTGGTGAAAGGAAATTCAGTAAAGGGGTCAGATAACTTCACCGGGGTACTGAACAGGCTCGCTGGCAGTGAAGCAATATCTGAGATATCTGTAAGGTTGTTATACATGAATATCACTCTACTCTGGTAACCAATTCTTTTTAAAAAAAACTGATCTACATCCCAAGTTCAGACGAGACTCCCTAATTAAAAACATATAATCTTCTTCTTTTGATGCAAGCTGATAGCCACAAGATCTGTTGGGTCTCCTAGAACTGTTTTGATTGTCTTAAGGTAGACTCTAATTTGGTAACGGGAAAGGGGAAGTCGTGAAAGGGACTACGACTGAATTTAAAAAGAGAATCTGAGTATGAAAGGCTTTTCAAGGTAAAAAACGAAGTCTCTTTCCCCCTTCGATACCCTATCCTCAGGAACCCTTTTCGCTTGATTGAAGCTATTGACTCCATTACCCAATATTGGCACGTGGTCTACTGTTCTTCCCATCTTACAAGAAAACGGGATCCCTAGTTGGAGCCTATGTTGGAGCTGCCTTGGTTTTTTCTATCCCGTCTAAAATTTCATGTCTCAATGCTCGAAATTGAAAGATGGTTTTCGTATTTTCCGTCTGTGGTTTCAAAATCTTGGAAATCCTATCACACAAGCAACGATAATTATTGTACTCATGAGGTGAGTTCTATTTTTTGTCAATTTCGTCTCCCTTTTGTTCTACCTCAGGATTTCGCATGTTGGACGCTATAGATCACGTAATTCACAAGTCCTGAGCAACGAAACAATGAAATCGCTTTAAATGTTTACCCCAGATCAGCAACGAGAGTAAAGTTTTCTTAAATCATGATTGAACATCATCGAGTTTTTGCACCTCGGCATTCACTAAACCCAAAACTCGCACTATCCTACTCCCGATAGCTGAAACCACGAGGTCCGTATGTTAGTAACCCGTGTCAAAGTAAAAGTAAAAGATAAACCATTGTAAAGTTCTGTCGGCAATTAACCACTCGACGTTTTATTTTTTAAAAGTTACATCGTCTAAGCCCGGACTCATGAAATCATGAAAAGGATATAAACATAATTAATTAATCACCTAATCCGAGTTTATCTTCCCTTTTTATTAAGTCGTATTATCACGATCTCACGGTTTCGCAGCTCGGCATGCGAACCTCCCGGAAACTTATTTTCGAAGCTCCGAGTCACGATATGGCAAATATAATAATTACGTAATTAATTAAGACCCTAATCACAATTATGTTTTTATTAACCAAAATCGATCATCGCAATCTCGGGTGTTAGAGGTTCAAAATGTTAAAGAAAAATCCCCGATATAACGAGTACCGAAATATTAATTAACGTTGGTAAAACCAGATTAATTAAGCTAAATCAATACATCCCACTTTTTTATGCTTGCATGATTTACGAGGTAACCTTATTTCTTCCATACGCCATCTGACACTTCAAACCGCCAAAGTTTATGGCATTAATTAGGAAATAGGGTGAATCAATGAATAAAGCTCGGGTTTTTATGGTCAAATTTATTTCTGAGCATGATTTGACAGATTTCATCTAAAAGAGTACCGATTTTTCGAATATATATAGAATTATTATTCATTATGACAAATGCATTTCTATACTACACAGAGCACAATCTCTGAGTGAGCTAACTTCTGTATGTATACGTATTTCTATCGCAGAAGAGCTAAAGCAGAATCTCCAGTCATGGCCCTGCTAAAAGCATCCAAAGCCAGTGTTGAGGTTTCGGGACAAGGCTCGAACAAAGTTGATGATACTTCACCTCGAAGTGTCGACTCTGTCCCAAACCAGTCTTTCATTTCCGATGTTCTGCAGGCTGAATTGGTGGATTATTCTGATGATTCCAACGACAATGAAAAAGATGATATAACCACCAAGTATAAGATCATCATCCAATCCGGAGTGCACAAAGTAGCAGCCAGGCCACGACTACTGCCATATTATGATATCTTCCGATGGGAATTAGACCATGTGGACATACCAACCAAAACCATCATGAATGAGCAAAGGTCACCATTGGGACTTTCAGGCCTGAACATTTGCAAGCCATGTATAAGTTGCCCACAATGTCTGACTTTGCATATGGTGCCGAATTCTTAGACGAATTCAAACAGAAGGAATGTGTGCAGTATGATAAAACCATGTCTAGCTTAATAAAAGATTGGGTTTCACACTCTGCAAAGTTCAGGGCAGACAATCATGGTATATATTCAATAGCTTCTTTAGAACCATAGTACAAGTATGTAGCTATGATGACATGCAGATTATACGGGAGAGAGGACACCTCACATTTCTTTCTTCCATGGGTGCCTCTAATATTTTGAGTTGCCGAAGGTTGTTCCTTCGACTGGGTGAAGATGCTAACCAACAGCCTAACCAGTCGGGTCACAGAGTATCGAGCGCAGAAAGAAAGTAGAAAAATTGCTTCATTTTTTATGTCTACCTACATTATGGACGTCGTTTGTTTTTTAACACCATTTCCCTTAATGAAATGGAGTTGGACTCCAGCAAGAGATGAGCCCATACACATCTATCATTCGAAATTATGGGAAAAAAAAGTGGAAAATTTCATATACGAAATCTTCAACTGGATGATGGTGCCTCTGCATGTCACTATTTTCGGTCACCCACCACCCAGGATCTCGGACAGTATAGTGACAATTCTGAGAAACATAGCTGACTTGTATGTAGAAGCCAAATTTTCATATCTCAGAGTTTTCGAGGCTTTTATTCCCCCGCATGCATTGCCATTGTTCATTCCCAACAAGATGGCTTGTCGTGATATTGCTAGACAAACAGTAATCGGTGGTATAAGAAAGGAGCTTAAGGGATACTCAAAGAAGGTATGGCCACCTTTTCCTATTCATTTAAATTCATATTCTTTATTAGATTTTGGGCATGCCAAAGCTAAGGCAGCAACCCTGAAAGACCTAAATTTGGTCCTCATTGAATACAAGAAGCACGATCTACAAAGGGTCGTGAGCAATCATTTGGCTAGTTGCAGGCTCAAGAGATTTGAGCACGAGAATTCACCCTCAGATGACATTTTTCGAGGCACAAGATCCTATGCCGAGATTCTAGCTCAGATACGAACCTTGGCACCTGAGGAAAGAGCCGATGTTCTCAAGTTCCAAGAACATTGACGCAGTTGTCTTCCCACAGTGTTATAGGGTGAGAATTTGAGTACGACAGAGGTGAAACAAAAAGACACCGAAGGCTCTAAGGATGCGACTCCCGATCAAGAAAAACACCAGGATGAGGGAGAGCAAACTAAGAGCCTGAAAGCAGAGATAAAGACTCCCGACCCGCCGAAGAAGCAGAGTCTGTTTACTACTCCGGGAAAATCAGCGAAGCAGATCGGAGAACCTATCACATTAGTTACTCCCTTGCAGTCGAATCAGGGAAATATTGAGGCAGGATGGATCTTCAATGAAGATTTGAGGCCTATAAGGGTAGAAGAACTCCCTCCGAATGAGTTTTTTTTTGATAAGAAGAGAAAGGCAGTGGTAAAGAGGGAATTCTATCAGGAAGGAGAGTCAACATCCAAGAAATACAAAGTTATAACTGATGGAAAAGAAAAGAGGAATGAACAATTCATGATTGAAATAGCAGGGACATTAGGAGCATACGCCACAGTGAATCAATTTTCAATCGGGGTCTTGAAAAACTAGCTGAAACGAAAGAATCGCCTCATCAAGACCTTGGAAGCTAGACTAGCCACAACAATGGAGACTGCCAAAGACCAGGCGAGTGTAGGTATAGAGCAAGAAAGGTTGGCTGATAAAAATGGGATAGAGCTACTCAAGACTAAGCTCGAACAAGAATAGCTGGTGGTTCGGGATGGTTAGATGCAAGCGTGCCAGCAAAAAGATTTGATCCAACAGTTGCAGGCTAGGGTGGAAATTTCCAAAAGCAAAGTGGTAGATATCGAGATGTTTCAGTCCCAGGCGATGGAGATTCGGAGCAGAGTCTTTGCAACCCAACAAAATTTACTCGGCAAGGTAGAGGAGATTTGGGACAACTGCTTGCTGGTTAATCAAGTTTTGGAGAATTTAACTGCTAGAGAAAGGGAAGCTTGAGCAGCACGGGTCGCCTTCCAAGAGGCTGTGATAGCCACAAACAACATGGATTTGGGAAGTACTCATAGGTTCACCGTTTCGGAGTAGACCAGAGGAAACATTCTATTAAAAGAATGGGAGCACAGCATCGCGAAAGGCAAGTTGCAAGCCAAAAAGGTAACGGATTCCTTAGAAGAGGCCTTTAGTTCTATAGATAGAAATATGCCAGGCATTGATAGCGGAGGTAATGTCGAGGCATTGATTCAAATGAATATGGAAAAAATCTCGCTTGATTTAAAGGACAAAGAGGAAAGATATTCGGCCGAGATCTCCCAAGTGACTATGGCGGACATAGTCCAAGTAGATAAATGTATGATTAAACCAAGCACACAATTATGCGCTATTGACATCATAGATAGACAGATGGAAGACGGGCTGCCACAATTAGCCCCAGATTGTTACTCTTTTGAGGCCAACTGTCAAGCAGAACTGTCAAGATTGATATCTCGGTTGGTTGAAAGATGTGTCACTTGTACCGAGCACGTGCGAGGACAAATTTCTGGCACCAAGTAAAGATAGAGAAGAAGAAATGTAGCGATTTCTCTCCTCCCTATCATAACTGAAATTTTTGTAATGATTGAGATTCCATCTTATTGTAAAACTGTATAAATATACCATAGAAAGAAAGAAAAAGGGCTGGACCTTTTTGTGTCGATTGTAATAGAGTTTTTACATTTTGAGAGTTAATACAAAGCAAATCTGAAGATTCTCAATTCCGTCACGATTGCGTTATGAGTTTGTTTTCTTGTATCTCATATTTCATTTCATTTCATATTCATAACTGATGAATGCTTCGTTATAATTTAGTACGACCACTACTATAGCGAATGAATTTTGGTTTTGTATAAGTGTTTATTGTTTTTCCTTTGTACCAGCTATCAGTAGGTGTAAGACTAGTCAACACTTTCATAATTCTATATATATTTTATGCTTCATCAGGTTATTTCCTTACAGTTTTCCTCTTCTGTTTATACGTGAGATTCTCCCTTGATAGGAGCCTTATTTGATAGACAACTAAATTTTTTTCTCTCACCTCATACATTTTATTAAGATATAACTCAGTTATGGGAAAGAGCCTTTGATTTTCACCCCATTTTATTTCTGAAACCATAAATTCTCTTTTATACGACCGAATTGAGACAACACTTAATTTCTCTCTGAAGTTTTTCTTATTTTACTGTTCCTCCATGACTGTCCCTGTACCAACACAGCCTAATATCGAACCCAAATTATCAAATCAAAAACACATTGCCTTAAACCTTTTTGATACTATTCTTAAAATAGCTATTACCTGGTGTTTGCACCCAATTCGTCACTTGATGAGAAAATAAAGGGTGCTTACATGCCCAGTTGGGCTCTGCTAGGCATGACAGCTGTAGAGAAAAAGTTAGAAAGAGAAACAACAAAGTTATAAACAAGAATCAAACTAAAACAAACTAAAACTATGAGCATATGAAAAAATGAAAAATAAATACAAATGGACCAATATCACCAATGTATAAGCTGATCTATTGATGAAATCCAAAGGCACAATGAAGAAAGGGGACTTGGGTCCCTCCTTTCTCCAATGGAAGGCTCTTGATGCCCTCACAAGCTTGCTCTCCTTACAATGAAAAGATGAAAATGTGAGTGAAAGAACTCCTAGCTTATCCACTCAAGAGAGAGGTGGAAAGCCCTATGAAATGGTGCTGATTGTGTTTATTTCCAAAGAATGAGTCCTTAGCAATCTTAGCAGCATAACAATACATAGAATTCCTTGAGAAAGTGATGGTTATTCATGGATTTTTATAGCCTAGCATTGGGTCATTATGTAACCTCTTTGGAGTGGGAAAAGGGGCTCTTTATGGCTTAATTAGGTCTTTGACCAGCCCACCATGTGGATTGAGCTCGAATTTGGTGTCAAATCGACTTGGGAGCTGATCCATTAGTGGTTGGGAGGCCGACCAATTTCAATAAATGCGTCGTTTAGTAGGCACGCGGGTTTTTCGCCCAACAGCTGTGCATTGTGCGTGTATGCGTGCATTATACGTTTTTGTTCCGCACATATGCACACACACCTAGATTCTGTAAAGCGCCCTTCAATTTTTAGTCACTTGGTATAGTTTTTGACCCTTTTGCAATGTTGTGGAATTAATCTTGTGCCATGAATGACTTCAGTCCTGTTTTGACGATGCGGAGTTCTTGTCGCCATGTGCAGACGAAATTTCAGTGATAACAGATGCCCCCTGATGGATGAGGTTAGGAGCATATGTATAGCCGAAATCCATCAATGTTTCTTTTACTAAGAATGGTGTTGTAAGGGAGAGCAAGAGTGGGACCGTGTAGAGAAATCCTTTGGAGAAGACAGGAACCTGTAGAACCCAACCTTCCACAAGGTGCGTAACAATATACAACTGTGCACAAACGAGGCGGGCATGCCCCATGCTCGTATGATGTAACTCTAAAAAAAGATGATGGAAATGTTGATGTAGACAATTGCAGCGCCCTCGGGGGTGGAAATGATAATGGCAGAAGACAATTATGCAAAGGAACATATGCTGAACAATAGGCAATGATCGCAGTAAAAAGTAGTGATGATGATGCAGGCAGTGATGGCCCTACCAAGTTCAGAGGTTTTCAGCAATGGATAATAATAACTGCAATAGTCACAAATTAAGACCCACCGCAACATGAGAAAGTGTTGGCGTCGAATGTTATGGGGGTCAACGACATCAGGGAGCAATGGTGTTTCCCCCTGTGCCATCTGAGATATCTCATTGAATGGAAAATGAGAATCAAGATACTGTCACCCTTTTGGAAAATTGTGTTGATGTCGACAAAAAGGGGGACGCGACTCCCAGAAGCAAAGGGCTTCGCGAAATCTACTATGGTGAGGAAGTGGCAGAGGTACATGGACGAAGTCAAGAAGTGGGAAGACTCCAGACTTCCCTTGGTTGGAGGGTGTATGATATAAGGCGTGGCCGCAACTGTGTGACAAGATCAAGTGTCAGGGGGACGACGAGATCAGGGATAAGTTGTGCCAGAGGCGGGACAAGGTGAACAAATTTCGAGGATAAAGGTAAGTGACCTGAGTAGTACTCTGAAGATATAGATGATGCCGGCAGGGGTAAATGAGAAGTAATTCTCCAACCAAGGGTGACATGGGTTGCGTGTGGCCAAAAGGAAAGTAGGTCGCCAACAGTGATGACAAAAGCAAATAACTAGAAATAAAGGCGTTTTTACAATAAATAATGAATAATTTGGGAAAAAATGTACAAATACAGAAATGGGTGCCCCACTGTGAAATGAGTGCCCCAGGGAGGGTAGAAATTTCTGGGAAAACTAATGAAGGGTGGGGGCCCCATTGGCGAGTTTCTGTATGAGGTAGGTGAAATGAAGATAGGTTCGCAGATGGGCAAACTGATGATGGATGAAATGGTGGGTTCACAATCCTACGGAGGTGCAAGTAAAAAAAGAACATGACCATAAAGCGATGAGCTGGGAGTCCCTATGGGAAGCTAGCAAAATGAGGAGAAGAAGTATGTGGTTAATTCGCAACATGATGAAAGACTACTGGGACTCCCATCCCTAAAGGGTAATGAAGAACAACATGAGTGTCAAAAGTGAAAAAAGGTGCTATGAATGAGACAACTCATGTGGGTAAGAAAACTACCGGGCACCAGTACCAAAAATGCAAATGGAGGTGTGAGTACTACAGAGCCGAAAATGGGTATCCTAAAGGCCAAAATCAGGGGGTGTGACTGGGAATGTAAATGCAATACAGCGGGAGAGACTACATGCCAGTGCTGAGTATATACCTGAAGGAATGATGTGAAGAGATGATGATCAAGTACCTGCACACAAAACAACCAAATACCCAAAGTGAACAATATCTGAAGATAACAAAAAATATGAACATGTATTAGATAAATGTGACAATGTGCATGCGTACCTGGCCATGATATGAAAAACAGGTGCCCCGGGGGCTCAGGATGAAAAGTGGCCCAGGGATAGTCATGATGTAGGTGGCGGGACACTGATCCCGTGGCTGAAGATGGTTCGAAAAATGGACACCGTGGGCTCCCGGAATGGTGAGTGGAAGTTTGGCAAAAGGCCTATATATAGTTGTAGGGCCCACATTACCACCTCATTTGTACCTGCTGCTACAGTGAGTTTTCGAGCAGATTTAGAGGAGATTGAGTGATTCTGGGAGCATGAGGTATCCGATCGACGGTGTGCAAGTTTCAGGTTAGTGGTCTGATAATCCTGCATAGAAATAGGTTTCCAATTTTTGGGCAGGGTAGGTACGGGGGGTCGTACAGGGGTTTTGAGGGGTTTTTTGGTAGGATGTTGGCCCACATGCGTGGGCGACTCAGTGGAAGGAGCGCATATGTGCGTGCCTGTACACTGAATAAGCGCGCATTCGTGCGCGTGAGGAGGAATTTAAGGCATGCCTTAGGGGCGCACTTGTGAGGTAGACAGGTGCGCATGAGTGCATGCCTGTGGGGTGAACAGGCGCGCTCCAGAGCGCGCCTGTGGGTGTGACAGGTGCACCCTAGCGCGTGCCTGTATTGTGAACAGGCGTGCTCTCGAGCGTGCTTGTGAGAAAAACAGGCGCACATACGTGCGTGCCTGTATAGTGAACAGGTGCGCATGTGTGCGCGCCTGTGGGTGGTAAAACCGTGCTTTTGAGGCAAGGTTTCAGGGTAAAAAATGAGCCTTTTTGATGTATTGGATGATTGCATAAGCTAATATAGAACTATGGGTTGTGTGCAGGTGGCTAGCAGTGACCATGGATGTGCGGTGGTGTGAGCGAGACTGGTCACAGTTGTGAGATGTTGTGGCCAATGCGGTGCCTGCAGTTCGAGCAGCTTTAGCAACTAGTGGGTTGCTAAAGTTCTTTGAGTGCCCGTTGATACGGGCATAGGAGTATTTACTCCAGTTCCTGCTCCAGATGTGGAGCCCAGATATGCACTGCTTCCTCGTGTGAGGAGGGCAGATCCCCTTCACTGCGGTGGAGGATATCTATTTTTTGACTGGGCTCCCCTTTCGGGGAACACCGCTGTCGACGGAGCCTGTGATGTCGAGGGACACCCATTTGCGGACTGTCACCGAGTGATATTGCTCAAGCGAGCACTACATGTCTGGGACTGCGGTGAGTATTAGTGGGATAGATGCCCTATTGCATCGTTGCATAGCGGCGATGATCATTCGGGTGTATGGGTCACTGGCGACCCACCAGATCAGTGGTGGCGAGCTATTTTTGATGGAGAGGGTGGTGGTGGGCCGTGAGCGGTTCGCCTAGGGTTTGACCCTGCATGCACGGATGATCGCGCAGCTGGACCATTGTCGGTCCATAGGTACCGGGGAGTTTGCATTCGGCTCGATCCTGGTAGCCTATTTCTTGGAGAGGGTGCCGATGCTGCGCCCGAGGGTTCTTCTAGAGGTGCCTGGGGCACGAGAGCCTCGATTGAGGTCGTGGTCCATGATTTTGGTTTGCAACGGTGGTGGCGAAGGCAGGCATTATTTTACTGTGCAGGTGGCATAGATATGGCAGCAGATGCCGCAGGTCATACTGCAGTTCCCCTATGCTGGGGTAGACTTCCGGGGGGACCCGGACATGGTGTTGCCTCCTGGGGAGGTGTTCGACCATCGAGGTATGTTGTGTACTTGTATGTGTTGATTTATGTTAGCTTTTGATATATCAGTTCATATGTATGATGTATAGATATTGATACAATTTGTTGTTTGTTGCTTTGTGCATGTGCAGATTTGGCACCTCGCGGGCGCGAGGTGGAGTTGTATAGAGTGTCGATTCAGCGAGAGCCAAAGAGACCTCCATGTGGAGCGAGGTGGCGACGGGATGAGGCTACGGGGTGACCTGCAGAGCCCGAGAGACCGGCGAGGAGGCGCTGATTTGATGACCCTGGTGCAGGGCCATCACATGCTCCTCCGGTGGAGGCCGGAGGTGATTTTGATGATATACACCGTCATTTGGAGACGGTGTTACAGGACGTGCCTGAGGGCATGTGGATCCGTATCCAAGACGAGGGGTTCCTGGAATAGTGCATAGGGTTACCGCCACCATGGCAGGGCATAGTGCGGCGAGCAGTTGTGCTCACTGCGATGACTAGTGGATGCTTGCCGCCGGGGCAGGGGGGTCCTGTGGATGTTCCACCACCACCACCTGGGGCAGGTGGGGGTGGGCCACCACCTCCTCCTGAGGGAGGAGCAGCCGGGGGTGCGATAGAGGCACCCTGATGTATGTATGTATTTTGTAGACCGTTTTGATAGGCTGGTGAGCCGATTTTTGTACCGAGATGTGGCACGGGCCGGGGGGGCGATGTATTTTTGTTGTATGTAAACATTTGGATGGCCTGAGGGGCCCACATATATATATATATATGAGTATACATGTTTTTGAGATCCAAATGTGGTTTACATGTGTTTTGTGTTGATGATGATGATTTCTATTCTATCTATATGTTGTGACAGGATGTATGAGATGTTTATGTATGTGTAGCTTGATGTGATATA